>LFYR01001018.1:7224-64393 GCA_001185155.1 Zostera marina | reverse complement strand
GCCAGAATGTTTTTCTTTTTTGCAGGTATTATTCTGTCGCTTCGGCCAGAATAAGACTCTAATAGTGAGTCCAACTATCTTGTCGCTTTTTGCCTTGATAGACTAGAGATCGTTCTGTCGCTTTGGCCTTAACGATCTCAACCCATCTTGTCGCTTTAAGCCTTGAAGGGGGCCGTCGTTGCGGACTTTAAATCGCTCTTGATCAGAGTGGACTATAAACATTAGTTCTATCGCTTCGGCTAGAACTTGGTTCTATCGCTTTGGCCAGAACCCGATTCTGTCGCTCCGGCCTGAATCAGATTCCGTCGCTTTGGCCGGAATTTATCTTTTCGCTTCGGCCTCGATAAACACAGTGCAGTCGCCCTTGATCAGGGAAGGACTATAAACAGAGTTACCGTGGCCTGGAACTCGATCCATTCTTGACGCTTTGGCCTTAATGGATTTTGAATCATTACGTCACTGTGGGCGGATGATTCGATCTCATCTTGTCGCTTTGACCTTGGTGCTGGATCACACACATTGAACCTTGGTTGGGGGGGGGGGGTACTGGCGATACACGCATGTTTTTTGTGCTCTCTTCAAGGGGAGTACTGGTGAGACATGCCTGATTACGTCAGTCACTACCAGCAACGCCTTACAACAAGGACTAGGGCTCCGTCGCTATGGCAGGACCCCCGGAGAGCTCCCACGGTGCGGAACACGTTCATCGTCCAGATCGCCGAGTTAGCCCGTAAGTCGCCCGATTGGACTACCAAGTCGCCGACATAAAGGATAACTCGCTGAGTTAAGGCAAGATCGGCAGTATGGTAGACTGTACATCTTGGCCCTAGAAACTCGGCGAGTTAGCCCTAACTAGGCGACTTCCATACCTGAATCGGCGACTTACGACCGTTACTCGCCGCCAGCCAACGTCATAAATGTTACCATATATGACCATAGGCGCGATGTCCGCCTTTGATTGCGCCCTCCGAGATCCTATAAAAAGGGTCTCAAGGGGACACTCAAAGGCACGATTCAAGTTCCTCTCTCACACCAGAGCATCACTACGAAACTCGGCGAGTCTCATTAGAATCGCCTAGTTTCCACTTGCAGGTATTTGACGTAGAGCGTGCGTCGTGGACTCCAAAGCCTCCGGCATCACCTCGCATCACCGCGAGCCCTGGTAGCAGATTCAGTGCTTCATCAGTTGTTAATGGCTTCCGCTCCTTCCGCCGGCCGTGCACGAGTCGAGGCTGGCGCCGCTGTCCTGGCCTCATCGCTTTTCGCCGCTCCTACCAGCAAAGACCCGTTGTCCATCGTCGGGGTCGACGTGATCCGGGAAGCATTGGCGAAGATGGGCCAGCCGGATCTGCCCTTTACCGAGGCCGGGAACCGCCTCGCCTCCAATCCGCCGCCGGGCATTGTCGCCCTTTACACGCCTTACGCCGAGGCCGGCCTCGTTCTCCCGCTTCCCCCTCTGGTGGCCGAGGCGATGCATTTCTGCGACATCTCGATCTCTCGGTTCCCCCCGGCCGCTATCGACCGCTTGATGACCTTCATCCTTCTCTGCCATCGGTCCGGCATCGACGTCTTCCTGCCCGTCTTCCTGATTTGGTTCACCATAACCGCCATGACCACTGACCCCCGTCGTCTGCTAATCGCTCAGAGATCGGGTGGCGCCCTCTTCGACCAGCTGGTCGACCGATCTCACCACTGGCAGGACCGCTTCTTTTTCGTCCCCGTTGGCGCCCTTGGGCCGTCGGAGTCGGACGCTACTGTCCCCTCGCGCTGGAATCTGTTGACGTCGCTGAAGACTCGGACCGCCGCCCCCAGCCGAGACTCCTTGGAGCCCATGGCCCAACTCTCCCAGGAGGTTCTTACTGAAGTTTACCGCCGCGGGGCCGTCAATGCTCGGACGCTGGCCCAGTCCTGGAGCTACGAACAACATCTGGCCTTGCCCGTGAAGACGTCCTACTTTCGGGACAGCCCGCCCAAACGTCCGAAGAAAAGGCCGCTCGACGCCGTCCAGTTCGAGACTCCCGCTGCTTCCCCGCCTGCAAACACTCCCGAGGCCGAGCGTGACGCCCCGGTTGAATCGGACACCAACCTTCTAGACAGCCGGGCTGAACGACGACGAAGGAAGAAAGCTCGGGCCGAGAAACGTAAGTTAGTCGCCGCTGCTCTGGGGACGGCCGAAATTGAGGACTTGGACTCTCCAGAACCCAGCCGCTCTGATCCCCCGACTGCCGGGCACGATGACTCCCGCCTTCGGGCCGGGGGGTCGGATCCCAAGCCCTTGGATCCCGAGCACTTTCAGTCTCTCTTGCGGGATCTCAAGAACACGATCAGCTACAACGCCCCTGTCGACTCTGCGTCTTCCTTGCCCCGCCTCGGCGGGATCTTTAAGCAGAAACTTGCAGACGTCGGGCCCTAGCTGGCGCCCGAAGAGGAGTACGTTCGGCTGCTCGCCCGTCCTCCGTCTGCCGTCGACCTCGACCTGCATCATCAGATGCTGCAGCTTTCGGTCCTCACCCAGGTTCGGCTGGAACAGGGTTTTCGGCAGAACGAGGAGCTTTAGCGAGTGCAAGCCGAACTTGCCGCGGCGACGGCCGAACTGGACGCGGTTAAGCGGGAGCAGGATCTTCTGGCCGCCGACGTGTGCCGGGCTGCCGAGGAGGAGAAAGCTCGGGCTGCCGCCGCGGAGGAGGCCGCGAAGGACGCTCAAGAGGCTTTTATCAAGGGCTTTGATCTCACCTTCGAAACCCGCTTGGCTGAGCTGAAGGCGGACCACGCTATCTTAATGTAGGACTCCAAACGCGGTGGTTTCTGGAAAGGTTTTCTGCACGGACGCCAGATGTGCGCGCTTGCCTACCCGCCCCTGTCGCGCGGTGTCGTGCCCCGGAGCCGCCTCGAGTGGGACGACTGGAAGAAGACGGGCGTTCCCCCCTATCAGCCTCCCGTGGATGTGAGCGATAGCGAGGAGCAAAATCTTGAGGCCAACTTCCCCGACTACGTGGACCCTCCCTTTGAGTAGACTTCCTGTTTTTTTTTTTTGTGTACGGGAAAAACTCTTACCTTTTTTTTTGTAATAACACGTAACTTTTTTCTTCGCTTTTATACTTGTTTGTGGGTTTTTTTTTATATCTTCCTCGCTCCGCGTCCGTTTACTAGCCGTCCGTGTCCTTTTTGGACGGCGTTGCCTCTTGTTCACGTACCCCGCGCGGTTTGCTGGCTGGGACGTCCCGGCCGGTCCTTTAATTGTTTTCTTAACTCGGAGAAGCGGCCTGGGCCCTTCGGACGTTCCCGTGCGGCCTTTGGGCCCCGGGGACCCTTCGTTAGCCTTTTCGGCGGGCTTCTCCGCTTTTTACTCGCCTCGCAACACACCGCTTTCGTGTCCTTGTTGCGTTTTTACTCGAGGAAGCGGCCTGGGCCGTACGGATTGTCTCGTGTGATCGCCCGACCTCGAGAGCTTTCCGTCAGCCTTTTCAGCGGGCTTCCCCGCTTTTCGCTCGTCTCGCAACGTATCGCGCTCTCCTTCCTCGAGGGAGCGGCCTGGGCCGTTCGGATTATCTCGAGTGGTCGTCCGACCTTGAGAGCTTTCCGTTAGCCTTTTCGGCGGGCTCCCCCGATTTTTTTTTTTTTACTTCTCACGTTTTTCTTTCAATGGGTGCACTCCGAGCGCGTTTTACTGGGCATCACGTGCCGTGGTCGGGGCGACGCCCGACGTTACATGGGATAGGGGAACTAGAATGCAAAAAAAAAAAGGACTGTCTCACACCCGCACTGCTCTACCGCATGTATTTCTCCAAGTTGTCGGCATGCCACATTCTTTCGATCTCCTGCCCGTCCTCATACCCTAAGCGGAATATGCCCGGTTGAATCTCATCCGTGATGACGTACGGGCCCTCCCATCTTGCTAATAATTTTCCCTTTGTCTGGTCGATTCCCGTTACCTTGGCGTTTCTCAACATCAGGTCCCCTGGCGCCAAGTTCTTGTCGGCCACTCTTTCGTTGTGGTACCTTGCCACCCTTCGTTTGTAGGTGAGGTCCCTGATGGACGCCTCCTCTCTTCGGCTCTCTAGGTGCTCCCTTTCTAGGAACATCGCTTGGTCGTTCGTCCCTGGCTGGAACTGCTCGACGCGTGCCGTCGGCCATACCAATTCGGCCGGTGCTACCGCCTCCATCCCGAATGCGAGGGCGAATGGGGTCTGGCCCGTGGGGATCAGGATGGTCGTGCGGTACGCCCATATGGTCTCCGGGATTAGGTCCGCCCAGTTCCCCGGGTGTTCGCCCACCTTCCTCTTCAGGATTGATGTTATCGTCCGGTTCGTGACCTCTACCGTCCGTTTTCCTGCGGGTGGTAGACTGGTGCGAAGCTCAACTTGATCCCGCTGTCTTCGCATTAGCTTTTTTCCCGTGAACTGCGTTCCGTTGTCCGTTATTATCTGGATCGGGACCCCGAACCGGAAGACGATGTTCCTGAAGACGAAGTTCAGCACATTCTGTTCGCTGATCGTATTTGTGGCCTCCGCTTCGGCCCACTTTGTGAAGTAGTCGACCGCTACGAACAGGAACTTCCTTCCTCTTGACGCTGGTGGGAACGGCCCAACTATGTCGATTCCCCACCTTGCGAATGGCACGGGTGTCGTTACGGCTTTCATCATGGTAGACGGCCGCCTCTGGACGTTCGAATGCCTCTGGCATTCGTCGCACCGATCGACGATCTCTTCCGCATCCTTTATCGACTCGGGCCAGTAGTAGCCTTGCCTGGCTACTTGCTTCTCCAGCGCCCTGCCGCCCTGGTGCGCTCCGTTCGCCCCCTCGTGCAGGCTTCGTGCGATGGCTTTACCATCCTCCCGTGGGACGCATAGTCGCAGGGGGGCCTCCTCCGCTGCCGACCGTCGGTACATCTTGTCCTGGGCCACCACGAACCAGGCCGCTCTGTTCCTTAGCTTCCTGGCCTCCATCGGGTCTGCTGGCGCTTCGCCTGCCTCGATGAACCTCTTGATTGGCGTTCTCCAATCCCCCGATGTTATCACACCGCATGCTCTGGCCAGCGTGTCGGCCTCCCCGTTGCTCTCTCTCCCTATTTGGGAGATCCTCCACTCTTCGAGTCTGCCCAAGGCCGCTCTCGTTTCGACCACATAGCTCGCCATTGAGTCTTCCTTGGACACGAAGTCTCTTCTTACTTGGTTAGCTACCAGCCGGGAGTCCGTGTGAAAGTGCACCCTAGACGCGCCTAACGCGCGAGTTAGCCTGATCCCCGAGAGGAGGGCCTCGTACTTTGCTGCGTTATTGGTCGCTCGGAACTCGAAATGGATCGAATACTCGATCTTCTCCCCCGTCGGGGATTTGACCACGACACCCGCGCCGCAACCATTGTTGCTGGACGACCCATGTACATGGGCCGTCCACCACTGTTCGTCCGTTTTCTCTCCTTCCCTCGGAGTTAATTCGGCCATGAAGTCCGCCATCGCTTGTCCTTTAATTGCCCTTGCCGACACTATAACCAGGTGGAACCCGCTAACTTCCATGGCCCATTTGGTCAGTTTTCCTGAGATGTCCGGCTTTTGCAGCAGTTGCAGTAGTGGATAGGCCGTTGGGATCGTGACCGTGTGGGCGTGAAAGTATGGTTTCAACCTTCGGACTGTCGAGACCACCGCCAGGGCTAGTCTCTCGATTTCCGGGTATCTCTCCTCCGCTCCTATCAACGACTGGGAATGGTAATATACCGGCCTTTGTGCGCCTCCCGCTTCCGAGATTAGGACTGCACTGACGGCCGCATCTGAGCATGCTGCGTACATGGTGAGTGGTTCCCCCCTTGTTGGGGGGCGGAGCGTTGGCAGGCTCGAAAGCTGGAGCTTGAGTTCTCTGAACGCCGCCTCACAATCGTCCGACCATACCACCCTGGGTCCTGGGTTCCTTAATAGTTGGAAGAATGGCTTTAAACGGTCTGCCATTCTTGGCAGGAATCTGCTTAATGCCACCACCCTTCCATTTAGCTTCTGGACTTCCTTCAGTGTCCGCGGGGGGTTCATAGCCATAACGGCCTCAACCTTCTCTTCTCTTGGCTTGATTCCTTCGGGCGTGATTCGGAAACCCAGGAAGTGCCCCTCCTTGACTCCGAACGCGCACTTCTTGGCCTTTAGTTTGAGCCCTGCCTTTCGGACGTTGGCGAAGGTCTCTTCTAAGTCGGCCATGTGCGTTCTGGCCTCCTTCGACCGAACGAGTATGTCGTCCACGTATACTTCCGCGTTCCTGCCTATCTGTACCTTGAATACCTTGTCCATCAGCCTCTGGAACGTCGCCCCGACATTGCGCAGGCCGAAAGGCATTACTCTAAAGCAGAAGGTGCCCATCTCTGTGATGAACGACGTCTTCCCGCGCCATGGGCACTTGGTTGTACCCCGAGTGTGCGTCCATGAAGCTCAGCATCCCGCACCCGGAACTCTGGTCCACCAGCCGGTCCACCGACGACAGCGGGTAACTATCCTTGGGGCACGTTTTGTTCAGGTTGGTGAAGTTGACGCACATCCTCCATCCCGAATCTGCTTTCCTTACCATCACCATGTTGGACAGCCAGGCGGGGTAACGCACTGGGCGAATGAAACCCGCTTGGAGGAGCTTCTTGACTTCCCTCTTGGACGCCTCCCTCTTTTCCGCCCTTAGCGGGCGTAGTTTTGCCTGACGGGGTGGACGCCCGGAGCTACCGCGATCTTGTGCTCCGCCAGCGTCATAGGCACACCGCTCAGCTCCCCCAGCTCGCTAGCAAACAGGTCCTCGTTTTTTCTCAGGAGCTGCTCTAGCCCCTCCCAGAAATCCTGCGGGAGGTCCCTTCCTATTCACACCTCGCTCCGGCCGAGGCTCATTTGGGTCGTGTGGGATGCTGGCTCGGGTCTTGTAATATGCTCCCGCATCGAGTGCGGTAGGCCTTCGCCTGACGTCATTACTTCGCCGACCGAATTGAAGTAGCACTTGCGCGCCTTCTTCTGGGACCCCATGACTGTGCATACTCCCCCTTCGGTTGGGAACTTAAGGCATTGGTGGAGCGATGACATTACTGCCTGGAGAGCGTGCAACGCCGTCCTTCCCAGGATGGCATTGTATCCGGACGTGAAGTTCACGACCGTGAACATGACTTCGACCGTCTTTGCTTGGGCATGTCGTCCCAGGGTGACCGGGATGGAAATTGTTCCTGCCACCGGAACTTCTGACTGCATGAATCCTCTGATGGGGGCCCGGAATGGGAGTAGGTCCGTGCGGGCCAAGCCGAGGTCGACGAAGGCATTCCAATACAGTACATCCACCGACGCCCCCGTGTCCACCAGGACTCTGTGCAGTCGTACGCTGGACTTGTCCCCCCTTTGGAAGATGGGGGTTATGACTAGGGGATCGTCGTGGGGCATGGTGATGTCCTTCATGTCGTCCTCCGTGAACGAGATTTCCAAGTTCATTCGCGGGCGTTTGGCCCCTGTCGTTCGGTCCACGTCGGACGCGTACCGCCGCCCTTCCCATGGGTCGTCGCCCCTCGAAGCCCCTCCTCCTGCGATGGTAAGGATGTCCCCTATTGCTTCGTCCGTCGTCTCTTGCTTCGGAACTTGATGTCTCGTGGGTATCACCGTCGGGCGCCTTGCCGTCGGGGCCGGGGGGCTCCGGTTGCGGGTTTCATTTTGTTTAGGACCCTCGCCAGGTTTAGGCATTCGGCCGTCGTGTAGCCGTTATCCTCGTGGCGAGTGTCCCTGAACGCCGCCGTGTCCTTCCTCATTGGCCTTGGCGGGGGTAGGATTCCCGTTCCGCTCAACGTGAGGAAGACCTGCCTTTGATTCGCTTCCGGGGTAGGCCTACTTCCCTTCGTCCCGCTCCTGCCGGGGTGCCAGTCCTGTACGCGGTCGTCTGTGGCGCAGTTGGGGGCTTGGCTTGCGGTTGTTGATGCTGAGGTTGGCTCTGCTGCTGCTGCCCCCTCGTGTTTGCGGGGGTGCCCTTCCCCCTCTGTTGCCGCCTGCACTCCAGGATCTTCGCGCCCAGGTAGTCCTCCACATTGCTCTCTCCGTGGGATCTTTCCATGGCCTCGGCGAAGGTTCTCGACGACTTCCTTACCAGGTCCCCCGCGAAATACGTGGGTCGGAGGCCGTTTGTGAGGGTGTACAACACCACTTCTTTCGAGATCCCCTCGATCTTCTGTACCTCGCTCGCGAACCGATCCATGTATGCGCACGTGCTCTCCGACTCTCCCTGCGTGACGGTACTGAGGGCGGCCTTGATTTTCGGCCTTCTTCGGTGGTGCGCGAAGGCCGCCCGGAATACCGCTACTAGGCCCTCGTAGGTGTGCACAGATCCTGTCGGCAGCGTCCTGTACCAGGCTATCGCGTCGCCCGTCAGGGCCCTGCGGAACATTCGACACCAGATGTCCTTCCTACTCGTCCTGTCTTCCATGTTGGTCTTGAACGAGTGTAGGTGGTCCTCCGGGTCTGTGTCGCCCTTGTAATACGGGATCTTCGGGGCCCTCCAGCCCAGCGGGTATTCTTCGTCTAGCAAGTGCTGCGCTAGGGCCTCTCTGCTGCTCCCCCCTGACGCCAGTGCCGCAATGGCTTGCAGGGCTTCCACGGGTGGGGCGTCGCTCCCGGGTCTCCCGTCCGGGGGGGTATCGCTCCCGGCCCCCCCTACTGGGGGAGCTGGTCCGTACATGGGGTCTCCACCTCCGCCCCCGTCCGACTCCAGGGTGTGGGGGGTCATTGTGAGCTGGTGTACTTGCTCCTGTAGCTGACGCTGACTCTCCTGTAGGGTGGATATCAGCTCCACGAGCTGCATCCTTTCCCGCTTACTCTCCCTTTCCGCGCGTTCCCTTCACCGGAGCCTCTCGTGCTCCCTTTCCCTTTTCTCCCGGGACCGCGCTCTCCTGTCCCTTGGTGGGGACACTGGTCTGCTGCATCTGCTTCTTCTGGGTGACTCCCACCAGTACCTTATCTCCTCGAACTCCATACGCAACCTCTCCTCCTGGGCGTGCCACTCCTCGTTGGCCCTTACCTCCTCCGAGTACCGGTCGCGGGAGTGGTGCCGCGCCGGCCGGTACTCTACTGCTGCCCGCTCGGGTCGCTTCGAGCACTCCCCTACTTGATATTCCCCTCTCGTCATCCTCCTCTCCTCCGGCTGTCGTGTGTTCAGTTCACGTCAGGTTCACCACTGTTGGTGTGTGGGCTCGCCGGAGTACGCTCTCCGTCCAACCTAGTACGAGTGTGACTCTAAGAATTATCAACCCCCTCTCCTGTTGGACCAGGGGAGGTATTTATAGCCTTCCATCACTGTCCTTGGGCCTCGTGGGCTCGCACGTCGGGCCCGTCCGTTCGCCCGGGCCGTCGACAGGGCCGGTTCAGTCCATGGGCCGCGGTCCGCGGTCCATGGTACCGACAAATATCAATAGTTAATTCAAACAATTATTTCAAAAAAAAAAGAAAATAAAGAAAATAAAGAAAGAACGAGGAAGAAAAAGGAAGAAAGAAAGAAAAAGTAATTATCATTACCGGCGTCGGTGGATTTTATACATTCTGGGGATACCATGTGATTGGCCGCTTGTGTGTCCTCCAAGAGAGCGTCCAATAGACCGCTATTGTTGTTAGTTTGTTAGATCCACAAATCACTCTTGTGATTGCTCACCGGTGCTGGCAAAAATTGATTTGAAGGGAGCTCCATTTTCATGGGCAATAAGTATAATGAATGTTTTTGTTGCTGCTGTGGCCGCTGTAACTGCACAAGTGATCCATTGGGTAGTCTTGGATTGAATCGAATCATGAGAACACCCATCGGAACTACAGTTGAAACTAAGTTATTGCTAAAGATCTCCTGGTAATCTAAGCAGAAAGAAAAACAAGATTTTCTTTTATAGTTATCGGTTCACCTGAGTAGCTAGCCATGCGAGCCCTCCCCGCTACCGTTGCCAGTCAATGATTATATATATGGTTAATAATCATCCTTAATTAGTTATTATTTAATGTTATGATTATATACAAAATTAGTTATTATTTAACTATGGTTAATAATCATCCTTATTATTCTTTCAATCTCACTTTCTGTTATAGTGTTTTTTATTTGGGTGGGAAATATTATTCTTTCAAAAAAATACAAATAATAATATTATTAATTAATTTTATATTTTCTCGACTTCACAATTTATTCAATCATATATTTATAATTTCGTACCAATAATCATAAGTTGCTGATGGTGTGTGGGCTCGCTCTAGAGGGCTTACACACACAAGTCTCTAGTGCAGACTTCCACTAATAATCGACCCCCTCTCCTGTTGCACTTGGGGAGGTATTTATAACCTATGCCATTGGGCTCACTGGGCCTAGCGGGCCTTTTCGGTCTGGGGCCCGGTATCAACAATACTCCCCCCTCCCGGGCCGGGGGGGCAACGGGCCGCCTACCTAACTTCCTTTATGACGTCTCGTGTTTTGCGCCATCCCCCTTCACGTGTTTTCTCTATAAAGATTCCTCCTTCTCTTCTTCTACTTTCAGAAAACGGAAAAAAAAGAATCGATGGTCGTCCAAGACTTTCTGAAGGAGTTCGGTCGCAAGGAGAAGCTTCAGCACTTTGCCTGGACTGAGTGCCTTCTTTTGCCTGCTGGCGCCTTCTACTCTGTTGCCGTGTCAGAGAGCCAGCGGCTTAATTATGTCCTGATTGATATTCACTGCCGTCTTGCTCAACTTCTCCAAGCTGACGCTCTTTCCTCTTCTGGTGTGCCAGTTTCTTCTGCTACCGTTGCTGCTGCTGGTGTTGTGACCTCGAGCTTCTGCTGCTCTTTGCACGGTGCGGCTACTGTCGCTCCGGGTGTCGGAGGTGGTCGTCGTCGACGCTCCCGCGGTCGTCGTGGCTTACGTGGGTCCTCGTCTCTTCCTGCTACTGACCTGCGACACTTCTTGTCAGGGTCGCCTAAGATGGGCCATTAAGCCTCCGTACGCGCCGGGTGCTGGGGCTTCTTTCACCCGGTCACTATCGATCATGGGTCTGTTGACCCTCACAGGTGCGCCGTCTGGGGTTACCTCCTCCTCTATCCCCCTCAGGCGCTTGTCTGAAGGGAGGTCGTGTGGTTCCCCCGACTTGCTCCGGCGTATTCCTTCTTTAGTGCACGTTTATCTTTTTTGTAGTGTAGGGCATCTTTCTTGTGGCTTTTGCTGTAACTTAATAGCGCCTCTGGGCTTGTAATAGAACTTGGCACTTAATACTATTTTGTTGTACTTGCGATCCCTTCGGAATCTTGAATGTTATTTTCTTTCGTGCTTCAGCTCGTGTCGTTGCTTTACCCTCATCGTCCTCCGCTGACCTAGCCCGCGTCCTACTCGAGCTTCACTCGTCGGCCGACCCTTTTCCACGAGCCTTCGGCCCTTGGGTGGGGTAGATGCGGCTTCGCAGCCCTCCCCTGGCCAACTCCCCCGGCCTTCTGTCGGCCTTGTCGGGATGTCGCCCCGGGGGGACCTCCCTCGTGCTCGCCCCCGCTCGTCGTTGCTTCGTTGTACTGCTCCCTCACCGGACGCGACCCTGCCGCCCCTCGAGCCTCGTTGCCCCGTACCTCGAGTGGCCCGGATATCCCTCGGACATGAACCCGGGCTCCCGTCGCTCGTGCCGCGTTTCGTCATACGCTCTCTTTTCGGACGTATTGGGTTCTTTTCCCGGTCGTGCCTTACTGGGTCGTCCTTCTGGGCCCCTAGCCGCTGTGGCTACTAGGTACTCGCGACTCTTCATCTTCTTTGCCCTTCTTACTATAAGTGTTATTCCCTCCTTGTTTCTTCCTCACTTTCCTCATTTACTCCTTTTCCCGCTTCACACAAAACCCTCGAGATAAGCCCTCAACTTTTCCCACAGGTCTGTCATGGTTGATCCGGTTGAACATGCCTGTGCCACCGTCGACGAGATCTTTCACGACGTCTTCAATCCACTCCTGGATGTGAAGAACCCACTCTCAAGGGCTTCAACCTCTTCTTGTATGTTGGCATTGAACGAGATGTACCGGTACAAGGGTCATCCTACCTATCGGCGGGCTGGGGAGATTGTCGCCTCTCATCCGCCCCTTGGGCAAGTTGCTGTCTACATCCCCTATGTGGACATTGGCCTTACTCTGCCTCCTTCGCCACTGTTTCAGGCGATTCTCAACCACTACCAGGTCTCGCTCTCGCAGTTACCCCCGGGGGCCGTTGAGCGTATATTGAATTTCGAGCTCCTCTGCCAGAAATGCGACATTGAACCCACCGTGTCCCTGTTCTTCAACTGGTTCCAAGTCTACCCCATGAACACCGACTGGAATCGTGTCCCCATTGCCTCTCGGCGCGCTCTTTTCGTGACCCTTCTCGACCGGGCTCATTTATGGCGCGATCAGTTCTATTTTATAGATATCTCCTACCTTGGGAATCGCATAACCCCCCCTCTCAGTGGTCGCCGCTTGACACCTTGAAGAGCCTCACCGCGGTTGTCCCTTAGAAGCGCTTGACCCCTGCTGAGCGGGAGGCGAATGACCTGCTCGTCCGGATTCTTAACCACGGACCCGTGAGCCCCAGCGGGCTTAAGCGCGACTTGTCCGTGTCGAAGCACCTGAGGCCTGCTGACATTCGTACGTAGCCATGACGCTAGGGCTTCTTCTTCTCTCCGGACCAAGAAACGCAAGGCGTTGTCCCCTATTATCTATCTGTCGGATACTCCCTCTCGGGGCCCAAGCACCGCCAGCTTCGGGAATGACAACCTGTGCGAGGGGTCTCTCCGTAACGTGCGCTCGGAGCGGCGCAAGAAGGAGGTGATCGAAGGGTCTGGGTTCCGCCAGAAGATCGACGCAGAAGACGCGAAGGTGTTGGACCGCCAGGCCTTCTCCGTGGCCTTTGATGCTGCTCTTTTTGTGGGCAAGTTTTCTGCCGACCCTACGCACGTCCATCCCTCGTCCTCCGTTCCCCAAATGGCCGGTATGTTCCTCAAGAGTGTCAACCTTCTTCAATCCTTCCTTTAGGAGGAGCCGGAGTACGTGGATCTTTTCGCCCGCGACATGATATCACTCGATCGGGATCTGTACATTGACAGTCTGTGATGAAGCACTGAATCTGCTACCAGGGCTCGCGGTGGTGCGAGGTGATGCCGGAGGCTCTGGAGTCTACGACGCGCGCTCTACGTCAAATACCTGCAAGTAGAAACTAGGCGATTCTAGTGAGACTCGCCGAGTTTCTTAGTGATGCTCTGGTGAGAGTGGAACGGAACTTGTGTTGTGTTTTTGAGTGTCCCCTTGGGACCCTTTTTATAGGGTCTCGGAGGGCGCAATTAAAGGCGGACATCGCGCTTATGGTCATATATGGTAACATTTATGACGTTGGCTGGCGGCGAGTAACGGTCGTAAGTCGGCAATTCAGGTATGGAAGTCGCCTAGTTAGGGCTAACTCGCCGAGTTTCCAGGGGCAAGATGTGAAGTCTACCATACTGTCGATCTTGGCCCTAACTCGGCGACTTATCCCTAATGTCGGCGACTTGGTAGTCCAACCGGCGACTTACGGGCTAACTCGGCGATCTGAACGATGAACGTGTTCCGCACCGTGGGAGCTCTCCAGGGGTCCGGCCAAAGCGACGGAACCCTAGTCCTTGTTGAAAGGCGTTGCTGGGAGTGACTGCTGTAATCAGGCATGTCTCTCCAGTACTCCTCCCTGAAGAAAGCATAAGAAACATGCGTGTATCGCCAGTACCCCCCCCCCCAACCAAGGTTCAGTGTGTGATCCGCACCAAAGCCGAAGCGACAAGATGAATCGATAGGTTTTAGCCGAAGCGATAGAACTAATGTTTATAGTCCACCCTGATCAAGAGCGACTTAATGTCCGCAACGACGGTTACCCCTTCAAGGCTTAAAGCGACAAGATGGGCTTCGATCATTAAGGCCAAAGCGACAGAATGATCTTTAGTCTATCAAGGCAAAAGCGGCAAGATAGATTGACTCATTATCAGAGTCTGATTCTGGCCGAAGCGACAGAATAATACCTGCAAAAAAGAAAACATCCTGCAAAACAACTAGATCAGTCTAAAACGCATATTATTATTGACCAATTTAACTTACCGTGCGATTTTACCTCTCGTGATATTCTCCTTTTGCTCGGACCAATCCTTGGTAAATCTGGCCAAAGCGACAGACTTACCGTGCTCACATTTAACGACTTCCGGCCAGAGCGACAGAAGTGTCGGGAGAGCTTGTGATACTCCCCCTTGAAATATGACGATTTCTGGCCGGAACGACAGAAATGTCGGGAGAGCTTGTAATACTCTCCTTCGAAATTTGACAATTTTCGGCCGGAGCGACAGAAAAGTCGGGAGAGCTTGTGATACTCCCCTTTGAAATATGACGATTTCTGGCCGGAGCGACAGAAATGTCGGGAGAGCTTGTGATACCCCCCCTCGAAATTTGACAATTTCTGGCCGGAGCGGCAGAAATGCCGGGAGAGGTTGTGGTACTCTCCTCTTGTTGCTGAAGGGAGCTTGTGATTCTCCCCCCTCCCTACGATACTATGTGACATCCTAAGTCGGCGACTTAATGTATTAACTCGGCGACTTAGTGTCGGGGTTGTTCTGTGAGCAACTTAGAGGTTTGCTGAAAGGAGCTTGTGATACTCCCCCGCTAAGATACTATGTGATATCCTAAGTCGGCGACTTAATGTATTAACTCGGCGACTTAGTATCGGGATTGTTCTGTGGGAAACCCAGAGGTTTGCTGACCTAGATCGGCGACTTTCTTATAAACTCGGCGACTCTTAATATGAGCTGGCCGATTTCTTAGAAAATCCTTGGGATCTTGGGAAATATTTGCAAATTTTTCAAATATGGAAGTTTCTCCTTCGTATCCCGTGATTTTTGCCCAAACTCGACGAGTTTGCGGGAAACTCGCCGAGTTTTGTATATTATCGCTTTGGCCTTGATGCGGATCACACACACAACCTTGCTTGGAGGGGATACTAGCGATACACGCATGTTTCTTGTGCTCTCTTCAGGGGGAGTACTTGTGTGACATGTCTGAATACGACATTCACTCCCAGCAACACCCTTCAACAAGGACTAGAGTTCCGTCGCTATATGCCGGACCCCTGGAAGGCTTCCACAGTGCGGAACAGGTTCATCGTTAAATCGCCAAGTTAACCCGTAAATCGCGATTAGACTACCAAATCGCTGACTTTAGGGGTAAATCGCCGAGTTAGAGCCTAGATCGACAGTATAGTAGACTGCACATTTGGCCCTGGAAACTCGACGATTTTGCCCCCCTAAATCGACGATTCCATACCTGAATCGTTGATTTACGACCGTTACTCGTCTCCTGCCTACGCCATAATGGGCCATTAATGCGCCTCGTTATGGTAACAATTATGGCGCAGGGCGTGATGCCCGCCTCGGTGCTCCCCCAGGACCCTATAAAAAGGGTCCCAAGGGGTCACTCCTAAATCGCCTATTCTCCTCTGACGGGATTTGACGTAGAGAGCGCGTCGTGGACTCCAGAGCCTACGACCCTTCTCGCACCACTGCGAGCCCCTGGTAGCAGATTCAGTGCTTAATCAGTATTTTTATTATTCCAATTTTCAATTCATTGCTGTCTGTTATATCATCCACATATACAATTAGATATAAGATATTCTGATTTCTCTCTCTTATAAATAGAGAATAATCAGATTTTGCTTGAGAGAAGCCAATATCTAAGAGAACTCCTCTTAGTTTCTCAAACCAGCTCTTTGAGGCTTGTTTGAGACCATATAAAGACTACTCTCTTATCTTTTTCTTCAAGTAAGCCTTGTGGAGGTTTTAAATATACCTCTTCATGTAACTGGCCATGCAAGAATGCATTATTTATATCAAATTGGTATAAATTTCACCTTTTGATGGCAGCAATTGCTATTATAGTTTTTATAGTCACCATCTTCACTACTGGTGCAAAGGTTTCGAAAAAATCAAAACCTTCTTTTTGAGTAAAGTCTTTGACGACTAGCCTTGCTTTATATCTTTTTATTTGACCATTTGGTTTGTTTTTTATTTTATAAATCCAATGGATTTTCTGTTTTGTGGTAGATTTGTGAGAGTCCATTAGGGGTGAGAACGGGGCGAGGCGGCCCCGTTCTGGGAAAACGGGGTGGATCAGGTACCCTACCTTCCTGCCCCGAGACCCGCCCCGAACCCGGTGACCGGGGCGCGGAACGGGGCAGATCCGGGGCGACCTGCCTGAATTATAAAAATAAAAATATATATAAAAAATAAATTAAATCTAAAATTTAAAATGGGTAAACTTTTTACCTTGATTTTTAAAAAAATTAATTTGAAAAATTATATATCTAATATAATATAATTTAAATTAATAAAAAAAACATAAAAATTAATTTTAAAAAAAACCGGGGCGACCCGCCCGAGGTTCGCCTTGCCCCAAGACCCGCTCCGGAATATGACCGGGGCAACGGGGCAAAAATGAAAAAACGAACGGAGCGACCCACCCCGTTCTCACCCTTAGGATCCATGTTTATTTTCTATTAAAGCCTTCATTTCATTTTCCATTGCTTCAATCCATTTTGGATCTTTTAAATCTTCATTAAAGAAATTTGGCTCATCATTAATTGTTATTTGTTTTAAGTATTTTTTATGGTGTTTATTTATTCTATTATATGAGACATGATTACTCATTGGATATTTTGACCCATAGTTTTTCTTTTCATTTTGAAAAACAAAGTCTTGAAAATGTCTAGGTTGATTAATTTTCCTTCCATACAAGCTTATTTTTTGTCTTGTTGATTTTAAAATTTCTTTTCCAGTAGAATTTGTTTGACTTTGATTTTGGTCTGAAGCATGGGTTAGTGTATTTTCTGAATTAGTTGTCTGGCTATTTGAACAATTTTTTCAGAGTTCCTTTCTTGGCCTGGAATTTGGATTTGTTTTCCTAAGAATTTGTTATTTTTAGCAGGGTTTATTCTTCCCTGATTCTTTTCTGAATTATGCCCTGAGCTATCTAGAATAATCTGTCCAGAGCTTACTTCTTGGTCTGGATTTTAAATTTGTTTTTCTAAGGGTCTTTTATTTTTAACAAGGTCTGTTCTTCCTTGATCTTGTTCTGAATTTTGTATTGGGATATTTTCTGAAGAATGCTGCTGGTTATCTTGAATAATATGTCCAGAGTTTCCTTCTTGGTTTAGATTTTGAACTTGTTTTTCTAAGGTTCTTTTATTTTTAACAAGTATCTTCATCTTTTTTGATGATAAATGTCCTAATCTCTTATGCCAAATTTCAAAGTCCATGGTTGTGTATGCTAATTCAGGGGATTGTAGCTTCAAAAAATATAGTCCTCTTTGAATTCTACCCTGCCTAATCACTCTCCCTGATTTGTTTTTCTGAAAATGACATTTAAATCTGAATCAGCGATTAACTTATTCACTGAAATCAGATTAACCTTAAATTGTGGAATATATAGGACATCTTTGAGTGTAATGTCTTTGGATAATGTTATATTTACAATGGAAGTGACTTTGCATATTTCACCACTTGGTATAGTGACAAAATGCTCATAATCCCCTATTAGGGTTTTATCAAAATGATGGAGATTCCCACTCATGTGTTGGGAGGCTCCAACATCTATAATCCAATCATTTTTAAAATTTGACATATAAAAGGAAAATTTCATACCAGAGGATTTGTTCAAAAAATCCTTGAGCATTAGTAGCTCTTCATTGATCAGCCCTTGCATATTCATTAAGGTGGTGGCTTGATTTGCTGTTTCTGAAAAATTCTTCTTTAAGTCATCCTTTCTTTCCTTTTTGAACTTTTTTTTATCGTCTCGAAATCCTACTAGATGATAACGATCTTCTCTCTTATGTGCTCTTGGATGATCTCCAGCAGTGAGATGATAAGGGGATTTCCTTGAGTGATTCTTGTTGTTTTTCTTTCGATAATTCTTGTGTATTGTTTTACTTGCTCTTGGTCTTTTCAATATGAAATTTGACGAATTGCTCTCATTGCTGGAATTTCCAAAGCTTTCTTTAAAATTCTCTGTTTCATCAGTTGAACTTTCTTACATTGCAGAAGCAGTGGGAATGTTGACGTCGTTACTCTCTGATACCATGTTAAACCAATGAGCGGAGGGCGTACCGGCAGTATTGGAGGCAGAGATGGTCGGATATACGCGTGAGCTGAGAGTGCAAGATTTGGGGGAACTTCTAGGGTTCCTCGAACTAACGGAAATAGAAGTTAGTTGGAGGTTTAAAAGAAATTTAATTAAGTTAAACACTGTATCAGATTTAATTAATTAATCAAGTGTTTACACCTTTGTATTTATACATTATTAGGACTAACTAACTAATTGTATTATATCAATTACATTATATTAATTGGCTAGCCCAGTCAATTGGCCTTTTAATCCATTGGTCCATTTACGAATGTGTTGAAATATTTGCAGTCTTGTCCCCAAGCTTCATTGATATAACATCCACATTTATTTATTAAAACTTTTGCGCTATTGCCCTTAAGTTCGTATGTTATATGTTTATTCAGTCTTGGATTATTTACCTGCAAAATAATCTTAAACACATAATTGCACATGTCTTGTAAATATAAACAGACTTTAATTCAGTCTTAAATAGGATTTACAGGTTTTAACTCTCTTATTCCTTTAGACTATCCTCAAGATGAAGATCGACACACCATTTCAAACAAAAAATACAAGACAGACCTTAGGGCTTACAGATTCTCCACTACATAGACGCTTTCACTAAACCACAACTAGGTTAAATAAACTACTACTTGGAGGTTCAAGGGGACAACACGATCCCATTTATATAATACAAATGATTCTGAATTCTTACAATTCTTTTTAAATTTCTTCTTATCGAAAAATACTTTAACATCCATAATGACCTTTGAAAATTTAGATTCAAAGTTGGGGCGGAAATGTAGAGAGATTGAGATTGAGTAGTGATACCCCAAATGTTGGGCCCAAACGCAACTTCGTCCATCCCAGAGCAAGGCCCAATGGCAAGTGAGAATACGCGGGAACAGGCTAGCCCATTGGATTTGGGTACCCACCAACCCATGCACCCTCTCAGGTAGATCCCAATAGTTACGAAGTCTAGGCTTGTGTTGGTCCAGACCCGCAAGCCCAAGAGATGGCCTATAAATAGGGTCTTGGGGGCATTTAGCAAGAGGTTGAATTACGGTGATTGCATGTGAGTGCGTGTTTTTGGATTTTAGATAAACCTTCATCAGTGGTAAACCCGGCGTGAATAGAACATTGATGAAGCACGGAAAGTCTTACCAGGGCTCACGGTGGTGTGAGGTGATGCCGGAGGCTCTAGAGTTCACGACGTGCGCTCTACGTCATATCCTCCGGGAAGAATCGGCAATTATATCAGTATAATCAGCGAGTTGCTCTATGTTATGCTCTTGATTGGAATGGAACTGATGCTTTGGATTGTGCCTGGAGGACCCCTTTTATAGGGCCTTCCCGGGCACAATCCGCGATGGTGATCGCGTGCGGCATTAATGGCACGCATTAATGGCGCGAGCTAGCGACGAGTAACGGTCATAAAGTCGGCGATTTCAGGGGGAATCGGCGATTCAGTGGCAGGATCAGCGAGTTCAAAAGGGCGAGATCGGTTGCCTGCCAGTGATGGTTATCTCGGCCTCAACTCGGCGATTCAACTCGGCGACTTGACGAAGATCATTGTTCCGCAATCGTCGGAGCCTTCCGAGGGTTCGGCATAAAACGAACAGAACCCTAGTCCTTGTTGAGGAGCATTGATGGGAGTGACTGACGTAATACATATATCAGCAAACATGCAAGTTGAATTAATGGAGGAGCCAGGGTAGTAGAGCCAACACATTATCAGAGGGAAGAAAGATGGAGCATGCAACTTCACATAGCATAGAAAGTCACATGATCGTCGAAGAACAAGTGGTATCTAGGGAGAAAGAAGTACAAGAGGAGCCCCAGGCGGGCTAGCTCGAGAAGAAAGTAGGTGCTCACATCATTCTCAGAATCGGTCACGTTCGCATATAAGCTCGTATATCAATCACATAGATGGTGGTGGTTCTCCAAGCTATAAGTAGGTTACATGAAAGACAGAAGAAGCTTCAGGACCAAGTCCTTAAGTTCATTGTAGATAATAAAAAAGACTTTGGAGTACTCCCAGGAGAAAGAGAGCGTGGAAGCCAAGGTAGTTGAAGAAGGCCTCGTTATGGTTCAAACACCAGGAGGGGAGAATGCGACGCAGTCCTTGCAGCTCTTTGAACTGGAACAAGGCACAAAGGCTTTACGTCCTGAGCTCCTTCAGGATTCCTAGGACGCAAGTTGGAAAGAACCTTGGCCATACATAGGACCCAGATGACCACATGTAGGAGTATAAAAAAGCGCCAAGAAAGATCAAATAAACAAGCACACAACGTTCTCAACTTAGCTTCCCGCCCTAGATTGGTCGGAGCTAACTCGACGTAGTCGAAATAAATAGGCGTGCAATGCTCCATACTTAGCTTCAAGGTCCCTAGATTGATCAGAGCTAACTCGACGTTGTCAAAACAAACAAATCCATAATGCTCCATACTTAGATTCCTGAATCCTAGATTGATCGAAGCTAATTCGACGTAGTCGAAATAAATAAGCGTACAACGCTCCCAACTTAGCTTTTCGGCCCCTAGATTGGTCGGAGCTAACTCGACATAATCGAAATAAACAAGAGTACAATGCTCCATACTTAGCTTCCCGACTCCTATATTGGTGGAGCTAACTCAACGTAGTCGAAACAAACAATTGTGCATCGCTCCATACTTAGATTCTCGACCCTTAGATTGGTCGGAGCTAACCTGACGTAGCCAAAATAAACAAGCATGCAAAAACTCCATACTTAGCTACCTGACACCTAGATTGGTCGAAACTAATTCGACAAAGTTGACCCTACGTTCAAACCCCCTCAGACTGGACGTGCACACAAGCTCTCATAATTGTCCCCCACGCACATGCCTAATCAGACTGGACGCGCGCACAAACCTTTTATAATGTTCACGTGCGTAGGTCTTCTTCAAACTGTTCATGCACACAGGACCCAGAGTTGTACCCCACGTAGGCCCAGAGTTGTACATAGAATTCTATATTTTTACGACTTATTCTAATGGGTCTTCAAAAAAAAATTGGTCGTGTACCATTTCAATATATAGGTATTGGACTGGATCAATATACCTGTAAAACAATCACAACAATTGGATAAAAAAAACATAGTATGCTTGTATAACTCATTGTTATATACCCTGCTTCTTACAATGAATGACATTAAATCTTTAATCATGTTTGTTTTACATGGAGATTAATTAAGCTTGATGGCATAGGATTAATTAATTTCAACACTCTCCTTAAGTATATGTGTCATATATTCCTAACTTGCAAAGAAGATGCCAATATTCTTTTCTTCCTGTTGCTTTGGTTAGTATATTTGTTGGTTGTTCACTAGTGTGTTAGTGAATGTTCAACATTTTCTTGTCCATTTTTTCTCTGACAAACTAGTTCTATATGTTTCATTCGTCATCGAAAATAGAATTACTTACAATATGAATGATATACTTATTATCAAAAAATAATTTTGTGGGTTCATCTGTGATGATTCCAAAATCAGATAATAAATACTGAACAAATGTAATTTCAGATGTGGCACGTGTCATAGCTCTATACCCAGCCTCTGCGAGGATCTAGATACAACATGTTATTTCTTTGATTTCTTGGAAATCAAAGAAGAACTTAGTTGAATACAGTATCCACTGATTGATCCTTGTCAATGAACAAATAAACCAATCGGCATACACTTTATAAATGTGAAATATTTGATTCAATGAATTAATCGATCAGTACATAGAATTCTATATTTATACGGACTTATTCTAATGGGCCTTCAATTAAAAATCGACCACATACTATCTCAATATATAGATAGGTATTGAACTGGATCAATATACCTGTAAAACATTCACAACAATTGGATAAAAAATAAAATATAACCTGCTTGTATAACCCATGGTTATATACCCTGCTTGTGAACATGGATGGCATTCAATCTTTAACCATGATTGTCTTAATTAAGCTGATGACATAGGTTTAAGAAATTTCAACAACCCTTCAAGCTATACAATCGTGCTTCCTCCTGCATCTTTCTGTCCATATATGATAAACAAAAGACTAATGAGGCTCCAAAGTAACCCTCATGGAGGAGAGTTCTTTGTTACCTAATCATTGGCTTCTTTGATTTATTTGATGTTCAATTGTTACTAAAAAAAATTATTTATCGTTTGATAGACTGATAAGTGATAATATAATAATACAAGTTTTGAAAACTCTAATCTACCGAAGAAAAAATTACTCTAAATTCGTACTACAGATAGATTATTATGAATATTTTAACAAAAAAAGCCAAGGTCCAAGAGTATTTTATTCTACTTGTGTTGGAATTAATTATTGTAGTAAATTAAAATGTGATGTACAATGAATACAATTAAACCTAAAACCCAGAATAAAAACAATACCATTCCATTGAGTTTACCTCATTTTTTTGAGTAAGTCGAGCTGTCTGGACCAACATCGCGTGATCCAGTATTAACATAAGGACCCCGAAAAGTAGCCTGAGGTGGCAGCGGTTTTGTGTTATCAATTATCGGTTTGTTCTTCGATTTCCTGAAGAAACAAACAACAGCAAAAGGAGTTAAAAATACTAAAATAGGGAATGCTGTGAATTGTGATATCTCATTATTTACTTACACAAAGAAGAAAGGAAAAGCTAAACCACCTCCTGCAAATACCAGCAATCCAGTGGCTACTAATACATTTCGTAGTCGCGACATTTGAAATTTTTACAAATGTTTGTTCTGTTTGAAATATTACAATCATTTTTTTTTTTGAATAAAATCGTGATAAATATATACTTAAAAAAATTAATACACCACGTGGCAGTGAACTCCGATAAACTTGGCCTCGTATAGAGATACGTCCGAAGGTTACTAGTAATACAACTCATAATATAAACAAAGACAACTCACACTCTTTAAAAAACTCGTCTGTCTAACCTCAGGTTTCTACATCCCCTCCCTCTCATCTTGGTTTCAGAAACCATTCAAAGAGGTTGGGATATGCTTCCGCCCCCTATGTACTCATGTCCACCCGAGGGTCCGACACTCCCACACAACCATAGTTTGTTGAAGGCATCATTCTTCCCCTCCTCTCTGAAAAAAGATAAGGGTCGGATTCTTCAACAATCAACTAAGTCGACTGGTCAGACGTGGGGCAAACGTAGGCTAGCACCGCCACCCATCCACGCCAAAAGAAATCCGTCCCTAAGGAATGAACCCCGGTCAGACTCCTCGGCCCCTCCGTAAATTCAATTTACTCCGTAAGTGTTACATGTTACAATTTTTTTTACCAAAAACACATGTTACCGGTTACTCTTTAAGGAAGTAAGTACTACCAGAGCCCAAATCGGAAGAAAGATTAAACTAACAAGCAAGCCAAGCGAATCCATCCCCCCCCTCCTTAATTGAAAATTGAATTAGATCAAGAAAAACAATCAAATTCTGATATATTATCCCTATTCCATTCTAGAACAAAATAAAAACAAAACACCGAGGGCATCGAAAGTAGAGAAGAGAGAAGTTGAGAAGAATCAAATCACAACGAAGAAGTTGAGAAGAGAGAACCTTTGAAGAAGAAACTGACGCCGATGAAAGCAGAATCGAAAACCACATGCGCCGGTAGTGGAAAAACTAGAAGAAGGACGAGAAATCCAAAATGCCAGATAAAAATAAAAGTAAAAGAAATTAAATATTCATTAAATGGGCCGAACTCTCTAGCCCAATTTGAAGTTTGCCCTACCAAATCATTATTTACAAATTACAAGAGGAGTATATTAAATATTATTTAATGCCTAAGCGATCCTATACGACTAAGTAAACGATTATTGGGCTTATAATATTCCGTACTTTCTTCAAAACTCGAGCCGAGAGATGGGGGGCTACTCTTTGTTACATATTTAAGGGCCAAATCCAGTCCACCAATCCGGCCCAACACCCTCTTCCTTAGTCTCGTCATCAGCATTATCAAATTTAAACTCTTTCCCCGAAACAAGCTTCTCCGGCGACTCATGGCAACTTCCATCTTCCACAACTTCCACAGGTTTTTTCTCAAGAAACTTACCTTCCAATTCTTCGTCCGTTAGTTGAAACGAATACCTGCTATATCCGCTACCATGCTTCGATGGTGTGTTGGAAGCAATCGGGAATGGAGAGAAAGAAGAGTTGTGGAAGTCAAGATCAGGCAACGGCGATGAAGTACCGGAACGGACGGAATTCGGAGAAATAAGTGTACCAATTGGACTTCCGGGATACAACTGATACGTATGGAACTCGCTACCGTAGTCACCTTTCTTGGTATTCGATGATTCCCAGGACGACATGAGAAGCTTTGCGAACGGAACCTCCGGTGACGGAGGAGTCGTGAGGGGTTGGTTGACGCCACCGTTTTCAGGAGAAGGAGTGAAGGGCGCAGTCGAAGGTTCGGTGGTGAAAGCAGGAGGAGAGACCACCTGTGTCTCATGTGCATACGGACCAATCACGAAAATTGACGAAGAAGGTCTGATGATATTCCCCGAATTCGGGTAGGAGACGGAAGAAGTGACCGAAAAAAGTCCCACTGGTGAATCAACAGCCGATGGTGGCTCGGTGTGGAGGAATGAAGCTGGCGACGAAGGAGGTGCGACGAAGGGTAAAAGTGTGTGAGAGGAAGAAGATAAGTAATCAGGCGCCGTGGTGGTGACGGTTGCGGCGGCGGCGGTAGCAGTTTGAGGGATTATTGCCGGATTCGATGATTCAGGTATGACGGTGTGGTTTATACGCTTGGATGGTTGTCCAAAACACCAGTACAAACTTAGCCAACCACTCTTCCTCCTTCGTCTATGCTAAAATAAAATTACAAAGCACACAAAATCAAAACCATCGTAACAGAAACCGCTAAAAGATTAAATTAGGTTAAAAAGGGGGAAGGAATGAAAAGATGGAAAATTAAGTTACTGGAGATGAAACTTGTTGGATTCTACTCTCCGCCCTATCCTCCATGATCGCTGCTGCGGCCGCATTCACAGTCGCCACGCTGTTGTTCATCGTTCTCCTTCTCTATCGAACTCTCTATTGTATCTTCTCCAAATCACGAAATCACACCCCGCGCGTCAGAGAGATTCAACCGTGTACCGTCAGATGACAACGAAATCGGATAACCGGGGAGAAAATAGCACCGGAGAACAAACAAACCGCCTAGGCTCTGAATCCAAATCAGAGATGGATGCGGAAGAATTGGTACGAAGGAGGTTTTTTTATAGGATGAGAACCAGGGAGGTCAAATTTGACGACAGTAAATTTGAACCGAAATGAGTCTAACTATCCTCCACACGTGCAGGTGATTGTGATCATTGTAAGTGGAAATATGGGACCCATACAAATTTTTTTTTTTTAATAAATTGCTTAATATTTTAAAAGAAAAAAATTAAAGTTTAAATAATTTCAACACACTTTCTACAATTACATAATTAAGAGAAAAATAATTTATTTAAATATAGTTATACATACTTTCTACTTATTCTTTATCTAAGGAGACGAGTTTGTCCGGTAGTTAATCAATCTTAACTTCTTTCTTCAACCCTGTTGTGGATCACAACTGAAAAGCATCTCATTGTAGCTTTTTGAATTTTTCTTTTTTAAAACGATTTCCGTCGATTTTTTACATTTCCTTATGATCATTTTCTCCTGCAAGATTGAGATTCCTTCGTGGAGAGACCCACACAAACTAGTAAATTACATCAACAGTCTCCTAAAAACTTGCTATTTACAAATCATAACTTAATACAAATGATTATTAGTGTATAAACATAATTCTGTAGACTTTCATGTACAGCAATGCAATTAAACCATAAATATTTCATTATCATTTGTCCCTTTCCTCTCTTATTTTTGTCTTTGAAATTCATACCAAGTTGCCCGTGCCCGCCGGGCCCGGCCCCTGGTGGACTGGAAATATGAAATACTTGTACCCAATCTTACGTCATCAGATCCTCACACTGCTCCACTACACTACCTATCTCCAACTCCCCACCAAACTAATCTATATTAGATTAAGAAATATGCTGATGATGTTGTTTTTTCCTTGTTTTCTAGATATCCAAACAAGCCCACTAACTGACCAAGGGGATATTCGGATCCTGTAATCGGATCTTCTAATCTCCTCCAAAAACTTTCTAATTTATATTCGTTTTTTGGTTTTTTTTAATGAAATATGTTTAAGCCTGTAAATGGTATACCAAAATCTGCATTTGAATTCGAATATGACTTCGATCGGATTCGGATATCCAGAAAATCCATCGATAAAATTCGAATTCATTTAAAAATTTCGATATTCGGATATCTAATAAATTAATATTATTATATTTATATTATAAATCATTAAATATTTAAAGTCTTAAACCTAATTACCTAAGTTAATAAGTTATTAACTTATAATTATTAAATTCTAACTCTAACTTTAAAGTTATCCGGATTCGGATTTTTCGGAAATCTGGGTAATTTATTCGGATTGAGATTATCCGGATTTGGATTTTCATATCCGAATTTTATTCGGTTGGATTCAGATATCTGGATAATTATTCGGATTCGGATACATACATATCTAATTCAAATCCGACCGATATACAGACTTAGATACGTTACTTGAGATATTTTGTATGATTATAAATTGATTCAACCATCATTTCATTTAATCATTTTTGAATTATAAGTTGAAAACAGTCTCGATGCAGCATTTTTAATGGAAATGGACAGTAGAGATATGATATTTCACCTGAAGTTGTTTCTAATAAAACAAACCTTACTTGTCTGGATATCGTCTACGTCCATAAAAATAGATCCATACGAGGTTCTTCCAACATTGCTCTGGTCCGTCTTCTCAATCATCGCAATTAATGTGAATCCAAAGATTGGCACATATCACTGTATGGTCATGAAAGCGGTCAGAAGTACAAATGGTGAAATCGGACATTGAATGGAAAACCATGGGGCCAATCGATCCAACAAAGAGAATTGAGATTTTATTAGGATATGTCATCAATGACGCATTAGTCCTGCTTGAGTTATCCGAGATAAATGTAGAAATAAGATTGTTTTAACACAAGCATAATTTAATCAAACATGATTAATGGTTAATGATTATTCATATAAATTAATCCATAAAATATATATCATTATCAATTGATCGATATAGGTGAAACCCAAATACCCAACACTTAGTCATATAATCAAATTAGGTATTTTTTTGACAATTTTACTATACGTCGACATCAGAGAATATACCTGACCAATTGTCGACAAGATCATTAGAAGTCAGTGCACCAGTTCAATTAATACCAGATGTAAAAACTCAAGATGTTATTCCTTATGGTGGCCCACTACGTGATCCATCAGATCCATTTTGCCATCGTAATTTGGTAACTTGGGTAATCTAAAATCAGGTGGCTATGATTTGTCATCAATGAGTTGTGTAAGGCTTCTTTGTTTTAGAACAAGGCGAATATTCATACCTATCATTGTCTGTTTCTCCCTCGCCCTCCTTTATTGTAGGCAATTTCGACGGAAATTGAGATTTTGGGTGCTCTTCCCTTATTATTGAGGCCAGTGGTGGCAATGAGCTTGAATGTGCCAGGTGTAAGCTTGAAATCTCTGGTTGGTGTGTCGGGTGTAGACTTGTGGGCTGAACTGAATTTTGGGCCATCGAACGGCGCATCGTGCACTTTGCTTGTGAATTTTCTACTATTTTCAGCCTCTCGCCCATCCTTGCAATTGTTTTTTTCATGCTTACCAGCTCCTCCTCTAAGGGAATTTGTACCATAGACCGATGGCTTTCCGATGTTGTTCTGAATTTGCAGCTGGGTAACCTGTTGCAATGCTTGCTGGGGAACCTGCTGTAATGCTTGCTGGGGAGGTTGTTGTACTAGCTTTGGTAGCATTTGCTGGGTCATAACCTGAGTTATGGCCTGAGCCACTGCTTGTATTACATTATTTTCGCTTTCTGCCATTGCTGATGTTTGTGGAATGGCTTCTTGTTCGAGGTATGTATTTTTACTCGGACCCGTATTTTTCCTTGGTCTTCCCACAACTCTTTTGTTCGTGGTTTTTTTAACAGGCTGGGCATGTTGCTCGCGTTGTACTGATCTTGGAGAGTCCCCATCAGTACGAGAGTTGCTTCTTGTGATTATCATTTTCTTTTGACTGAAAATCTGGACTTATGAAAAAAAGTCGAACCGGAGTCTGGAGAAAGTCGACTTGAAAAAGTCGATCTTTGAAAAAAGACGAACTAAAGACTCTGGAGTGGTTGATGAGGAAGTTGAGATGGAGAAGAAAAAAAGTCAAACTGGGGGAAAGTCGATCTCTGAAAAAGTCGAACTCTTCTAGAGAAAGTCGAACCCTAGAGCTAGAACTCGATTTTTGAGTGAGGTTGTCTGGCTGAAGATTTCTCGAAAAAGTCGACGAGCTTTCTATTGTGAGTATCTTGAAATTACAAACAGCGCCAATTGACGAGGGTAAAACCCGATCAGTGTTTGACAACGCTTCGAACAAGCGTCAAAGTGGAAACTCCTCGCGGAAATCTACTCGAACTCTTCAGTTGCTCTGCCTCGCTGGGACTTCTCTCTGGAATTCAACCTGCCCGAATGAATGGGAGTGACCCTTTATTTATCTTATTATGGGGGTAATCTGATCATTAGAGTTGTAACCGTCTAACTGTCCAGATCTGATTCTAGATCGACTTCCTGGGATCGACTTTTCTGAAAGTCGACTTTGTCCAAGTCGACTTTTCCAGTTCGACTTCTTAAGATTGACTTCTGAAAAGTTGATTTCTGAAAAAAGTCGACCTGGGTAAAGTCGATCTGTAAAATTCGACCTTCCCATAAGTCGATTTAGAACCTCCCCCAACCTATATGAGTATCTCGATTCACCTTGAGCTATCTGAATCTTTAGTTGCTGGTGTCGTAAGCAAGTTCGGAATACTGTATCACTATTGGTACATTTTTGGAAGGAGATGACATTAGAGACACCGAACCTAGGGAACTAAGAGGGTCGAGATCAGGGGATACACATGTATTATTTTCTTTGAAATGGGGAATATCCTGGGAGATGATGTCCAAGGTATAAGGACAAACTATAGTTACTAGACTATTCAAATATAACAAAGTGATTAAGGGGCTTTATGCAATAACATCCATAATGACACTTTGGTAATATAGAATATCTAGAGGACTAATTAATTATAAAGGTAGTTAGGTTGTTAGTATATTAGTAGTATAAATATCACTTAACTAAATATAATACACATCAAGTCTAATCCTCTTTATTGAAACTGTAATGAGTTGATTAAGAGATATGATTTACTTTTAATGATGGGAGTTATTTATACGTCCTTATTGTATAACTAACTAACTGATATTACTAACACCCCCCCCCACCCCCTTGCAAACTAAGTGGGAGAATAGCGGTAAGTTTGGACTTTAAGTAATTAAACGTTGATGTTGCAAGCAGCTTTGTCAAGATGTCCGCTAGATGTTCTGTCGTGCCTATGTGGTTAACCTTGAGCGACCCATCTGCTCTCTGCTCCCGAACAAAATGGTAGCTGATGGCGATGTGCTTGGACCTTGTGTGGAAAATTGGGTTCTTTGCCAAGAAATTTGCTCCTACATTATCACACCAGATAACCGACGGTGTTTGTACCTGAAAACCCAGCTCACTAATTACCACGCGAGTCTAATTGATTTCTGCCGCCGCGTCTGTGAGACTTCGGTATTCGACCTCCGTCGAAGATCTCGATACTGATGGCTTCTTTTTTGACCTCCATGTGATCAGATTATCCCCTAAGAAAATTAGTTGGCCACCATGATTTCGCCTGTCGGTAGTGTCTCCGGCCCAATCGGCATCGGAGAAGGACGAGAGATCCAGCTTTTTTGCCTTGGTGATCATGACCCCAACATATGGTGTCACAGAAAGGTAAAGAAGGATCTGTTGAAGTGTCGTCCAATCTGTTTTTGAAGGTCTGGTCATATGTTGGGAGATTTTTATTGACGCTAAAAGCAATATCGGGTCGGGTTACGGTCAAGTATTGTAATGACCCGACTATTTGCCAAAATTTGGTACTGTTTGTTATGTTTAGTTCCGGTGACTGGTCGTCCCCCGATCCTCGTGCTTCCATCGGTGTTGATGTTGATTTCAAGTTTGCTAACTCCGCTTCATGTAGCAAATTGGCTAAATACTGGTGCTGAGTTAATAGAAGTGACCCATCCGGTAATTTATTCACATGTATTCCGAGAAAAAAATGCAGAGTTCCCAAGTCTTTTATAACGAAATTCTTCCTGATTTCTGTGACGAATCGACTAGTAAATTGTTCGAAGGATGAAGCCAGAATTATGTCATCTACGTACACGAGAAAATATGCCTTTGTATTCCCTTGTGAATATGTGAACAAGGATTGATCGGAGACTGATGGTACCCCCAATTCATCAGCCCAGGCCCACAAAGGAGTCCAGAAGCAAGGCCCAACGAGGTGAACGAAAGAGGAAGGCTCAAGTCGCCTCACGGGCACTAGCCCGACCAGGCCGACCGGGCGGACCCGTCAGCCCGAGCGGTTAACTCTCCAAAGGTTGCACCCCAAGTATGTCGGGTTGTTAGGTCGGATCCTAGTCCGAAAGTGCAGGGTCCAGAGTCTGGTAGGAAATTGTATAAATACCCCTAGGGGTGAAGTGTAAAGGGGGGAGATTATTTGTAATATACTCGGAATATACTTGTAAGATACTGGTTATTATACTAGGATAGAGGAGATCAGTCACCTTTCTAGAGGGATACGATCAGTGGTGAACCTGACGTGAATCGAACACGCAACCTTCTGATTTTAGGAATCGCAACGGCGGTGGAGGCGAACGGAGAAGATCAACAACCATCGGTCCCAACTGAAAATCACATTTTAGAGGAACCGATACGTATGGAGGAAAACATTGAAGAGGCACCTTACCGTCCTCAATTGCAAGCGTGGGAAAATCCTTGGCTTGTTGACAAACCAACGCCAAGGGATAATGTGTCTATACGTTGGTTGAGACAAAGTCGATCAAGGTCAAGGTCACCCGAGCAACACAGGAACGAACAAATGGGATGTAGAAGAGCATTTCGCAAACCGCAAAATGGAAGGAAGGATCGACTCTTTTTGATTATCACGGAGTTGCAAAACAATCAGAGGCAACTGCAAGAGCGAATGTTATCACTAACGGACAGAAATACACAGGGAAGTGATAGGGCACCCGTGCGGCCATCAATCGGCTACTTAGACCTGCCCATACCAACAGGTGGTGAAGAAGCCCTAGAGGGCCCCGAAGATGACTATGTATGATGGAACCATAGACCCAGGGGATCATATTCACTCGTTTCGTACGGAAATGGAGGATACTACGAGGCGAAAGGATATTTGGTGGTAAGGAACAAAAGCCCGTATGGTAAGTTTTATCTCAATACAAACACCTTTATATATATGTTTACAAAATGAGGTCGAAAGACCAAACGAGGCCACCAGCCACAAAATGCCGTAGGGCAACGAGGTCGAAAGAGCAAACGAGGTCACCCACCACAAAATGCCGTAGGGCAACGAGGTCGAAAGAGCAAACGATGTCACCCGCCACAAAATGCCGTAGGGCAACGAGGTCGAAAGAGAAAACGAGGTCACCTGCCACAAAATGCCGTAGGGCAACGAGGCCACCTGCCACAAAATGCCATAGGGCAACGAGGTCGGAAGACAAAACGAGGCCACCCGCCACAAAATGCCGTAGGGCAACGAGGTTGGAAGACAAAACGAGGCCACCCGTCACAAAATGTCGTAGGGCAACGAGGTCGAAAGACCAAACGAGGCCACCCGTCACAAAATACCGTAGGGCAAAGAGGTCGAAAGACGGAAAAAAGTAAGGAAATTCTGTGAAGATAAGGAAAAAAGTAAGGAAATTCTGTAAGGAAAAAAGCCTTAGGGCAGTAAGGTCAGAAGACCAAATAAGACCTCCCACCAAAATGAAAAAGCCTTAGAGCAAAAGTAACAGATAATGGAATACAGTTCACAGGGAAAAAAGTAAGGAAATTCTGTGAAGACAGGGAAAAAAGTAAGGAAATTCTGTAAGGAAGAAAGCCTTAGGGCAGTAAGGTCAGAAGACCAAATAAGGCCTCCCGCCAAAATGAAAAAGCCTTAGGACAAAAGTAACAGATAATGGAACGCAGTTCACAGGGAAAAAAGTAAAGAAATTCTGTGAAGACAGGGAAAAAAGTAAGGAAATTCTGTAAGGAAAAAAGCCTTAGGGCAGTAAGGTCAGTAGATCAAATAAGGCCTCCCGCCAAAACAAAAAAGCCTAAGGGCATCAAGGTCGAAGGACCAAATAAGGTCTCCCGCCAAAATAAAAACCTAAGGGCATCAAGGACAAAAGACCAAATAAGGCTACCCGCCAAAATAAAGAAATCCTGAAGCGACAGATTACCACCAAAAGGCCGCAAGGAAATGTCAACGAAAAATCAAAGAAACATGTCAAAAAGCACGTGTGAGCCGAGGGGCAAGAAAAACAAGGAAGGATGAAAGAAAAAACAAGGGATAAAAATAAAAGTGCGCGATAAAAGTACAGAATCCAGAATGTAAGGTCTTGGAGAGTCTTGGGCCAAGGCCACACACCACAAAATGCCGTAGGGCAAAGAGGTCAAAAGCAAGCAAGACCGAGCCATAAAAACAACCGGGACAATAAACTGTAAAGAAATGGGGTCGAAAGCAAACAAGGTTACACGTTCAAATACATTCACCGGGACAATATCAACGAAAATAATAAAATATCAAAAAGCGCAAATGAGTGGGTCAAAAGTGCCTTAGGGCAATTATAATTACAGCAAAAGGACACATATGAGCCAAGAGACAAAGAAGGACGAGGAAAGATGAAAGGAAAGTAAAAAGCAAAAGTACGAAACAAAAGTGCAAAGTACGGAACAAAAGGTATGTTTTTATCTATTTTTTTTAAAATAATAATAATAAAAAAATAAAACTACTGGTTTTCTTCGCTCGAAAGCTCGGAGAGAGTCTTGGGCCAGGCAGGATGTTCCGTAGGGATTCCGTCCGCTTTCCACTGCTCCCACATTGGTGGGTTAATAGGAACAACAATGGACTCATATTCAGGACTCCGAAGATTCACCATGTCCCGCCCATGAATCATGCCTTCAATAAAATTCTTAAAGCAGGAACGCTTGTTTCGTTCAGTCATAGTCTTGGCGCGTTCAGTGAATTTAACCTTGGCACTTGTGATATCCTCTTCCATGGACACAATCCGGGCGGCCTTTTCATCCTTCTCAACCCTAAGGGACTCGTTCTCTACCCTTAGGGACTCGTTCTCAGCTTCCTTCAGAGTAAGTGCCTTGGTCAAGCGAGTAACTTCATCCAAAGCATCATTGAGTTCACGCGTCCGTTGGATACCCCTTTTTTGTCGATGACGGTCCATAGCCACAGTCTGAAGAGCTTGAATGTAGCACGCTTCATCAATATCATCAGTATTAGTCTTCTCTAGGGTCATCCAGTCAGCCTCCTTTTCGACCAAGGAATCCAATCGGCCAAGCCCCTGTTTGTAAATCCCAGCAATACGGGGGGTCTGCATGTGCTCGGTCACAATCAAGCGATCTCCGGGATTGTGGCTACTGGCAACTGCGTCATCAGAGAAGTGGATGTACTTGGTGACGTCGTCAGAAAGGGCGTTGGAGGAATCACCAGCGTTAGAAACCGTTTTCGTACGGGCCCTCTTGCCGCCTCATTGCGATCCGGATCCTGCAAACAAGCCCGACAAACCTCCCTCGTCAGGTTCGCCTGAAAAAGAAAAGAAAAATTAATAAAATTGAATGTAAATTACCAGAGGAGACGAGATGCGGGTTAGTAGATTTCCAAGTCCTGGTCATCAAACTAGAATATTCGATGGGACTCGAACGAACAGATAAGAGGCGGGAGTACACATCACGTTCCTCCGGAGAAAGCTCCCCTACGGAAAAGCTCCCAGTGTTAAAGGAAGAGGTGTTTACCCACCGGGAAGGGACCCCTGACAATCCTACGAAGTTGCTCTTTACAAAGAAATAGCGGTTTTTCCACCGGTGCGAACGATCGGGGTAGGAATCGAGAAGTTTATGCCTTATTCTAGAGGAAACCAATAGCCGTGCGGAATTAGACCGGGAGATAAAGAAAAACAAGCGAAAAACACGTTCGTAGGGCTTAAGGTGTAGTTCATGACACAAGCGCTCGAACGAAACAACACGGTCGAGGCTAGAGGGGGAAAGCTGGGAAATAGCAACACCGGTATATGAAAGAAAAGACAAAAGAAAGGGAGAGGCGGGAAGTCGAAACCCTAGGTCCTCAAAGCCCGAGTAAAGGGTAGTATAGCCATCGGGAGGCGAAGAGACGTGAGCATCATTGGGGATCTCAAGGTGAGCTATCGCTACGGAGGGAGCGATCACCTGAAAGTGACGACGGGCCTGCCGCCTACTAAAAACGAAAGAAGGATCTTCAGAAGGAGTTAGAGAGTGATGCGGAGAGGAGTGAGTCGGCCATAGAGGAGGATGTGGAGATCAGCGGAAGAGAAACCCTACTTCTGATAAGAAAAAAAGTGAAGATAAGTGAAAGTGGAAGTAGACTATATATAGAAGAATTTTTGGCGGGAAACCAAAAATATTCCTAGAAGGTAAAATTTCATACCCAAGGGCCGGATGGGCCGCACGGAAGGGTAAGTGCATTTTTGTCCAGGTGTAGTCAGCTCGGATACTCGAAGGAGGTGTGGCAAAATGGCCATAGGGAAGACACCTGAAAGGAGGCAACCATATATAAATAACTAGTCCCATCAGAATAGGCGACACAAGACCCTAAGGAAAAATAGTAGAAGGAATACCTGCTCAAATGACCCATATGGGAAACAGACGTGGGGAACCAGGTAATCATAAGGTCCGAAGGAAATAATAACACAGTCGAAAATTAAAAGAAGTTGTCAGATCCCTGATCAACAAGTAGTTAAATTCGACAAACAAAAAAACTACTTGAAGGAAGAAGAAATTGTTGAGAAAATAAAAATTACATCAGTACGTAAGATAAACACAAACGAGTTTACAGGAGTCATAGGAATAACTGCAGGGAACAAAAAAAAAACATTCAAATACATAATAAAAGAAAGAGAGGGACACAAGGCCCCCCTAGGAAAAGAACATCAAAGAAGCCCGTCAAGCCGGGCCGCGGGAGAGGAAATGACGTAGGTCGCTTGAAGGAAGGCCTGAGCGTCCAGCACGCGGTCCACGTCCCCGACGATGACGAGCAGCAGGTACGAAAGAACGCCCAGTTGAAGAAAGCTCAGTAGCGGCATTTGCAGGGACCCCGTTGGGGGGGAGCAGTTGCGGGAGTCGCGCCAGGGACAGCAGCAGGGACAGGAAGCCCGGGCGGAGCACCAGTGGCAGGTTGACGGTTGCTTGGAGCGGTTGCCATCGCTGGAATAACAATACCAGTTTCATTGGAGACTTGCCAGAGAGCACGAATGTGGTGTTGGACCTCCGAAACCAAATGAGACAGACGGGGATTACCTACAGCAAAATCCTGGATGTCACAAAGGTGTTGAAGAAGATCATCTGGCCAAACACCTCGCTGACGTGCCAACTTAGATCCCAGTTCCTCCAGCAGATCATCAAGAGAAGACATGATAAATGAGGGGAAAATGAATTAAATAAAGGAAAGCAACCTATTTATAGGATAGGAGGAGGGGGGGAGTACTGATGGTACCCCCAATTCATCAGCCCAGGCCCACAAAGGAGTCCAGAAGCAAGGCCCAACGAGGTGAACGAAAGAGGAAGGCTCAAGTCGCCTCACGGACACTCGCGGACCCATCAGCCCGAGCGGTTAACTCTCCAAAGGTTGCACCCCAAGTATGTCGGGTCCGTTAGATCGGATCCTAGTCCGAAAGTGCAGGGTCCAGAGTCTGGTAGGAAATTGTATAAATACCCCTAGGGGTGAAGTGTAAAGGGGGGAGATTATTTGTAATATACTCGGAATATACTTGTAAGATACTGGTTATTATACTAGGATAGAGGAGATCAATCACCTTTATAGAGGGATACGATCAGAGACTGACTTGGAGAACCCGAAAGAGACCAAGAAATCACGAAACCAAGCTTTCGGAGATTGTCGCAGCCCGTAAATTAATTTTAAAAGCTTGCAAACCCCCTTCTGATTGTCTGGATCCTGATATCCTGGTGTCTTCTTCATGCCAAGTATTAGAGGATAATTAGTCAGTCAGTTACGTAGTTAATTAGTTAGACTTAGTTAGCTTATAATAAAGTTACGATAAAGTCATATATAAGGACATGGGATTAACACAATGATCATCAACTCTTACAACACTAGTTTGTGATATGGTATCAAGAATCTTGTGATCTTACTCCCGCAAACTCTGCCCCTCGACGACAGCAGCAACGCCTCCGTCGATTACGTTTTTTTACCGCATCGTCCGGGAAATCTACTACAATCACAACAACTTTCCACATCTTCCACATCACGTTCGTCCTCACGCACGATTTCATCAGCGTCTTCTGCGAATTCATCGCCTCGGCCTAGAGACGTGCGATTTCTGCACCATCGCGATCTTGCAATCATCGAGTCCACAACGCACTCGCCACAATCTGATTTGTAACCGCCGATCTGCAACAGGTTCAACTCCAATCCCAGTAATCTGCAATTTTTTTTTCATTCGCACTCCCATCTAAAAATCTGCAGTTACTCTCCGATTTCAATTTCTAATTTCTTTTTCAAAGCGTCGTCTCCAATTTCATTGTCTCTGATCCACGAGCGTCCGGCGATTTGGGCAATCATCTCCGATTCTCGTCAATTCCGAACATCGTCAACCGATTCCGCACAACGTCGTCCCCGCGCAGCATCGATTTCATGATTCCACAGCAGCCTCTGACAACTCGCGATTCGCGACTCTGACAGATCGCAGCAGCACTCGAAACCTCCGATCGGCAGCCGGTTTCGTTTTGGTTCAGTCTCAGATCGGCAGTCGGAAGCTACTCTCGCTTGCAGCACCGGTTCCGTCTCTGATAACCCATCAGCTCGCGATTTTTGATTTCTTCAGTGCGCCGAAATCTTTCGCGGTTGCAGCACTGATTCTGATCTGCCTCTCTGCGAGTTCACCGTTCCTCATTCTGCAGTGCGGTTCCGCGTTCTGATCGTCTTCCTCATTTCCGATTCCGCGTTCGTTATTTTTTTCCCCTTTTCTCTCACTGGTCTGCAACAACCGGTTTCCCAAGAAAGAAAAAAACGCAAAAGTCTGGAAATTTGGAAGCAACCGTGGAAATTTGTTATTTCTCTTTTGGGCAGTATTTCAGATGTATTAATCTGAAATTAATTTTGAATCCAGTCCGTTAAAAGAAAAACTGAGCTACTTCATCTACGGTCCAGTCCACTTCTAATAAAGACGATCACTGCGTGTCTTATTTCGGAGTTCATGGCTTTCCGCGGCGAAGTCACATCCGACTCGGCAACGGCCCACGCAAAGGTCATCAAACTCAAGCACCAATGCGCCGAACGACTCTCTGGTGGAAACTTTTTCGTCTGGCAAGCCCAAGTCCTCACCTTCCTTCGTGGATATGGGTTACTACCTTACGTCACCGGCGACATCAATATCGACGGCGACGAGTTAAAAACGCAACAGGATCAATTGATCCTCGGCTGGCTCTTCTCAACACTACAAGTAGATGTCCTATCGTAAGTGGCAAGTGCAACAACGTCAGCGAAGGCATGGGAACAGCTACGCCAGATTCATGCGTCAACTTCCGGAACACGAGTCCAGCAGCTGCGACACCAATTACAAACCCTCAAGAAAGGGGATTTGGCAATGGAGGCCTTCATTTCAAAGGTAATAGGGTTTGTCGAATGCATGCGTATGGCAGGAGTATCAGTAACCGACTCAGAAACAATTCTGTACGTATTGGCAGGGTTAAACTCAGACTATGAGGCCATTGTCGCCGTGATCTCCTCCCAACTTGAGAACATGACCGTGCCAACAATGAGAATGTTACTAACAAATCAAGAGATCAGAAACTCAAACAATAGATCCTTGATTTCAGAAATGACTGAGGTTAATATGGTAAAGCATCGAAGTGAAAAAGGAAAGTATCGAGGAGAAAGGTCGGTCTGCCAAATCTGTACTAAAAAGGGACATGTAGCACTAGCATGCCATAATCATCATAATGAGGATGATTATCCAATACCACCGGAACACAGAACCCGACAACTACAAAATCAAAAGAAAAAAGCTGTGAATGCAGTATGGACACCAGCGCAAGCATCTCCGACACAGATCAATGCCCTTTGGAATCCTGATACTGCAGCCACAGGTCACGTATCAAGTATGGCAAATGTATTACATCATTCTAAAAATGCCCAGAATCACCCAGGTATAGTCATGGCGAACGGTACAACTATTCCCGTAGCCACAACAGGCGATTCTAAATTCTTAAAACAAGGGAAGGAAATTTGCATTAGAGATATTTCAATTATACCGTCAATTTCCAGAAACTTACTCTCGGTCTACCGTCTATGTAAGGACAATAATATTGGTTATTGGTTTGATAAAACATCTGTGGCTATGGTCGACTTGTAGACTAAGGAGGTCCTGACGCGAGGGGGAGTCTCCGGAGGAATGTACGAACTGAATCTGGGGACATCGGAAAAGACACATGAAGTCAATGCAATAGGCAACATACCGTTAACTCTCTGGCACTATCGCTTTGGGCACATCCCAGATAAACTAACTAAGTCTATTGTCAAAAAAATTCAACTGAATGTATCATCTTTAAATAAAGAAGTTCAGTTTTGTGACTCATGTGTAATGGCAAAACACCACCGTCTCCCCTCCCCCTCATGTCCAGAAAACTCGGTAAAACAGATACTAGACATAGTATACACTGACCTATGGGGCCCAGCACCAGAACCCTCAATTGAAGGGCATTATTAATTCTTAAATTTTGTGGATGGTTATACTCGCTATAATTGGTTATTCCCTTTAGTATGTAAATCTGACGTCTTAAAAGTGTTTAAACTGTTCAAGGTATTTGTTGAAAAACAAACAGGGAAAACACTGAAAGCTCTTCAAATTGACAACGGAGGTGAATTTCGAGCGTTTAAACCTTTCCTACAAGAATGTGGCCTGGTATTCTATGCGTCGTTTATGCGACGCATAAACGACCATGCGGTTTTCCAGACCCCCGCATAGATGTTCTATGCGTTTCGGGTCTGGGGCGGGTCGGGTACAACCCATAACCCATAGACAAAAAATTAAAAAAAAAACAAACAAAAACCGTAACCCTCCTCCTTCCCCCTCCTTTCCGTCGGCCACCACCAGCAGCCATCTCCGCGAGCAAGCATCTCCAGACGCGAGCTCCAGCGAGATCAGTACATCTCCAGACGCGAGCAAGCCATCTCCAGCTGGTCATCTCCATCACAAAAGGTTATAAAAATGTAAAAAAAATATATTAGTTGAAAGTGATTCAACTAGGGTCATGAAATCAGTATTAGTTGACAGTCTTAGTTGAAATCAATATTAATTGAAAGTGATGAACATAGGTCATCACTACTGATTTCAACTAGGGTCATGAACATGCTAAAAAATACTATTTTTGGCATGAACATCCTACTGAATCAGTACTGATTTTCTTTGACGATGCCAATAAAATAACATTGTCATTTTTATGTTTGTCCAATCAGAATTAGGAATGACTCAGACTTACAATGACGATTTATACCAAGAGAATGACGACATGTACTACGACTATGAAGTCGATGCCAATGAAGACGCACATGATGATGAAGAGCCACTTGATGATGAAGAGCCACTTGATAATGAAGAGCCACTTGATGAAGAGCCACTTGATGATGTTGATGCCAATGACTTATCCCATCAAGTTGTTGGAGAAGATTATGAACGTGAACCGTTAATCAAGTGGCATTTTAAAACCACCGAGGAGGAAAAGAATGACACAAAACTACGACCGAAGTCAAGCGATCCAGCATGGAAATATGCCATTCTATTGAAAAAGACTGACTCCAATGGAGTCAAATGTCTATTTTGTCATTGGATTTTAACTGGTGGAATCGGTCGAATGAAAGGTCACTTTCTTGTGGTGGTGACAGAAATTGCATCAAATGTCCAAAGACCACATCTTTCGTTCGTAATGAGATTCGTGAATATGTCAAAGAAAAGAAGATAAAAGCAATGAAAGGGAAATCAATATATGTGGATGACGATGACCAAGCTGATGTCATTTTCGTCAAAGAAAATCCTATTGATCCCAAAAAATTAAAGAGGTCAGCGGTGGCGGTAAAGAAATCAATTGCTTCTTCTGCTGGATCCATCAATTCAAAGGTGAAAGCGCTTTCTTTGAATGATGGTAAGAGTCTTGTCGACGTAGTTCGTAATCGGAAAAAACAACCACTCATCGTGGAATGTCTGAAGAAGGACAAAAGACTTATAGTAGACAAGCTTGTGGCTAAAGCCTTCTATTCAGCTGGTATTCCATTCAATGTCCGAAATAATATTGACTTTCAGGTATTTTTCAATACAATTTCTGATAATTAATGTGAATATTCAGATTTTCAGAAATTAATTCCAATTTTCTGAATTTAGGTTATGTTAGAAGCTGTTGGTCGATATGGATGGGGTTATGTTCCTCCCACTGTGCATAGGCTTCGAGGTCCACTTTTGAATGAAGAAGTGGCTTCTTTTGATGACATGAGAAGTAAACATGAAGAGAAATGGTCCATCAACGGATGCACACTCATGTCTGACGGTTGGACGGATCAGAAAGGAAGAAGCATAATCAACTTTTTGATCAACTCCTCTGCTGGATCTTTTTATTTGTACTCTATTGATGCATCCGTCCATGAAAAAAATGCTGAATTTATAGCACGTACCCTTGATGATGCGATGCAGAAGGTTGGGGTTAAGAACGTCGTCCAGATTTGCACAGATAATGCTGTCAACTACGTGAGAGCAGGAAAAATTCTGATGGAGAAGTATAGTCATCTGTATTGGACTCCATGTGTGGCGCATTGCATTGATCTAATACTGGAGGATATTGGTAAGATACCTTCATTTAAAAAGGTGATTTTATCAGGCCGTCAGATCACTACATATGTCTACATGCATTCAGTTCTTCATGCTGAGTTTTTGAGATTAAGTAATAACAAGGAATTGATTAGGTGTGGCGTCACAAGATTTGCCACTTCGTTCCTGACTTTGCAGAGCCTAAAAGACCACAGATACCACTTAGGCAAGTTGGATTGGCAGAAGTGGCTAGATATTGGACATGGAGAGGAAGTGCATAGGAATGTCTTTGCTAGAGCTTTCTGGACAGGTGTGGAAGATTGTTTGAAAGCATCTCAGCCTTTAGTTGCTCTTTTGAGATTGGTGGATACAGATGATAAGCCATGCATGGGGCATGTCACTCAATGTTTTGAGAAGGCAAACAAAACAATTGAAACTCATTTTGAAAACAAACCTGGAATGTTGAGAAGTCTAAAGGCTATCATGAAGAAAAGATTAGATGAACACTTCAACCATGATTTGTTTGAAGCTGGAGCATTTCTAAATCCCAACTTTTACTATGAGTTGAAGAAGTAAGTCTTTTCTTCATGTTATTTGATAATTAATTTTGAAAACCTATTATCTAATTACTATTTACTAATATATTTCCTTCTAACTAATAGGACAAGAGTTGGGTTTGAGAAGGCCTTAGGTTATGAGGGGAAGTTTCAAAATTGTGTTCTTCGAATGATTGATGATGATGATGAACGAAAAACGATAATGAATCAACTAACTCTCTACAAAGAAGGAAGGGGTCATTTTGCATCTAGGTTGGCTACTCAAGCCATTGCCACAACAGATTCAAGTAATGTGTTTCATAATTCTGATTTGTGAATATGAATTATTTAATATTAACGAGTCTAATTTGGTTTTTGGAAATTGCAATTGCACAGTGTCTTGGTGGGGTTCATATGGCATATCTACCCCAGCATTAATGATTGCGGCTAGACGTATTTTGGGACTTTGTGTCACTGCTTCTAGCTGTGAAAGAAATTGGAGTACCTTTGATTTTGTAAGTATGAAATAGTAAGTAATGTGTCTCTGTGTATTTAATGAAACTGAAACAAGTTATCTTCCATATAACAGATTCACACGAAGAGGAGGAATCGACTAGAGGCCGATCGATGTAGTAAATTGGTGTTTGTCAATTACAACAGGCGATTGAAGGATTGTTATGAAGAGAAATGCCTTAGAAACGACTTCGACCCCATTGTCGTTGAAGATTTGAATTGTAGTGAATGGATGACCGGTGAAGACGGTCCTTCAAATGAATTTGTTTATGGTGAAGAAGGTTTAACTTGGGCGTCTATTGAAGTAGCTATGGGTGTCAATGAACCTATTGGACCATCAACAAGGAATAGGAGAGGAGCTGAAGTTGAAGAGGATGTTGAGCAAGCTCCTTAGAGCTTAGAGCCTTAGACTATTGTTAATCTTAATTGTATAGTTTTAGACTTTGTTATGCAATTTCTATTTACTATTTAGACTTTTAAACTTTATTGGGTCATTGGAACACTTTTTGCTATATTATATTATTCATATATTATGGAAATATCAGGGGTAATTATAAAAAATACATGTAAATATAACATGTCACATATTTACGTATATGCGCGTATATGCACGCATATACTTATATGCTTAAAATGTCATCGCATGAACGCATAGACGCATAGAAAACCTTGGAATGTGGTATTGCGCATCGTCTATCCTGCCCATATGCACATACTCAGATAGGCATGGTTGAAAGGCATCATCGGCACATAGTCGTCGACATTGGCCTAGCACTCCTACATCACGGCCAAATCCCACTCCGTTTCTGGGAATTTGCATTTGCAACGACAACTTTCTTATACAATAGAACACTGTCACCGATACTCGATGGTGAATCACAGTTTCAAAAATTATTTCAGATATCACCATCATACAACGATCTTCGGGTATTTGGGTGTCAAGTATATCCTAATCAAAGGCCCGTCAGAAGAAACAAATTCTCATACAGATCTGACCCGCATATATTTCTGTGCTACTCAAATAACCATCGAGGTTATTTATGTTACAACTCAGCTACCGGAAAATTCACAATATCACGCGATTGTATATTCTATGAAACCGACTTTACACTTAACGCAAGGTTAATAGAAGAAACCAATGACATGCCAGCAAAGGACCAAGGATTCAGTCATCCAGAAATCATTGACTCGAGAAATCATCTAGAAAACATTTATAAAAACCCAACAACCTCGCAGTCTGAAAGTGAAGCAATCTCACATAATAACGAAATCTGTCAACACAATACTACTCCATTACAACAGAAGCAAAGAATGATTACAAGGAGACAACGAGAAATTCGCAAACCAAATCCAAAATATATTTGCATGATCTCCGCACCACTATCAGTTCCAACAGGCGCAGCCTCAGCACTACTCGATCCCAACTGGACAAAGGCCATGACAGAAGAATATGAGGCGCTACTAGCAAACGACACCTGAGAACTAGTACCACGACTACCAAGGCACAATGTATTAAGTTGTAAATGGATCTTCAAAAACAAAATAAAGTCAGATGGGACCCTTGAACGTCAAAAAGCAAGGCTAGTTGCAAATGGGTTTCGACAACGAGACGGTATCGATTATGATCAGACATTTGCTCCAGTAGTAAAGCAGGTAACTATCTCATTAGCAGTTATAAACAAATGGCAAGTCACCCAATTAGATGTATCAAATGCATTTCTACACGGCATACTGGAAGAAGAAGTGTTCATGCGCCAAGCTCCGGGATTCAGTAGTAAAGAATTCCCGGACTATGTATGCAAACTCAAGCGCTCACTATACGGGTTAAAACAATCACCACATGCACAGTTTGTTAGACTCAGGACAGTGTTACTGCAGCTTGGTTTCTCCGACAGTGCATGCGACCATTCATTATTCATGTTTCGTCAAGGAAGGATACAAGCATGGATGATTGTCTATGTCGACGACATAATCTTCACAAACTCCTCAATAAAATTTATAAAAGACACAATCAAATCTCTATAAAAACATTTTCCAATGAAGAACCTGGGACGACTACACCAATTTCTAGGAATTCAGTGCGATTGGGAAAATGACAGCTCTCTATATCTATCTCAACATCAATACGCAAGGACAATCCTAGAAAAGGACGGACTAGACACTTCAAAACCAGCCCATACACCCATGGATAACCGGGTCAGGCTATATGATGAAATCACCCCATTCTAGTCACCAACGCTATTTCGTCAACTCATTGGAAGCTTACAATATTTGACTATTACACGCCCTGACATATCATTCGCAGTTAATAAAATTGCACAGTTTATGCAAACACCATCAATCATACATTGAACAGCCCTAAAAAGAATTCTTCGCTACGTTGCTGGAACAATCTTTCATAGGATACACATCAAACACTCAGAAACTTTCAAACTGGTGGCCTTCTCCGATGCCGATTGGGCGGGAGTTAAACACGATAGTCGGAGTCAGGGGGCGTATGTGGTATATTTTGGCTCAAATTTAATATCATGGGGATCGAGAAAGCAAAGCATGGTAGCTCGCTCCACAACCGAAAGCAGAATATCGAAGCGTCGCGGACACAACAACAGAAATGGACTGGATCAGAGGACTGCTAAAGGAACTAGGTATACAAATTCCAATGCCAACAAAAATTTGGTGTGACAATTCTGGTGCAATAGCCATTTCAAAAAATCCATCACACCACATGAAGTTCAAACACTTCGCAATGAACTACCATTTTGTTCGAGAACGAGTATTTGCTAAAGTACTCGAAGTTCGATTCATCGGGACAAAAGATCAGATTGCAGATCTCCTCACAAAGCCACTTCCACGACCAGTGTTCGAGATATTACGTGTCAAGCTTACCGAAGAACTTCCGTTACGCTTGAGGGGGCATATTAGAGGATAATTAGTTAGTCAGTTACGTAGTTAATTAGTTAGACTTAGTTAGTTAGCTTACAATACAGTTACGATAAAGTCTTATATAAAGACATGGGATTAACACAATGATCATCAACTCTTACAACACAATTATATTCATTAGTTTGTGATACCAAGATCCCATGTAAAAAGGCGTTGGAGACGTCAAACTGTCGCAATTCCCACCCCCAAGTGACCGCAAGTGTTAAAATTATTTTCACGGTGGGTGGCTAGACCACTGGGGCGAATGTTTCATCTACATCAATACCATCGAGTTGCCTCATCCCGTTGGATACCAATCAGGCTTTAAAACGCTCGACGTTGCCGGACTCATCTAGTTTTTGCTTGAACACCCACTTGCAGGACAGGACGTTCTGCGACGTATGTGGAGAGACTAATTCCCAAGTCTTGTTCTGATTAAATGTTGAAATTTCTTCATCCATTGCGATCTTCCATCTAGCATCGTTGACCGCATCAGAAAATCCTATAGGTACCCGTGGGGCGGTGGCAACCTGGAATGCATATTTCGGATTGTTCTTGACAATCTCAGATTTTGAGCGAGTGACCATTGGAAGGAACGACTGTGATTCTTCGGCCATTGGAACCTCAAGTGATGGAACGGGTGGTTGAATAACCATATCTGGATGATATTCGATCGGGTTGTCTGGTTGAATAGTCGGATCCGGACTCGGGTCTTGACTATCTACAACAGATATTGATTCATTGATTATTGGGTCTTGAACTTGCGAATGTTGTGTCAAACTTGGGTTAACCTCGATTGTGGCAATTGGGTTAGCCTCGGTTCTTTTTTCTGGTTGAGTTGATTTGGTTGAATATAATGATTTGTTAATTTCAAAATTATCTTCAATAAACACCACGTCATTGGAGACAATTATTTTCCTGGTTAACGGATTCAGACACATGTAGCCGGAATGTTCACGTGGATAACTGATAAATACATGAGCCGTTGATCGTTCTGTAAATTTTTGTTTTTGAAAAGGCCGTAAATTTGGATACGCTAAACACTCAAATGTCTTCAGGCCTTTGACATTTGGGATTTTTCCAAATAATATTTCGAACGGGGTCTTTCCGCGAAGTATTGTCGTTGGCGTTCGGTTGTAGAAAAATGCAATTGTGGAGATGGCGTAGTTCCAGAAACTACAAGGAAACTTTGTTTCATCTAGTAGTGTTAGAGATCCGTCTACAATGTACCTATGGTGACGTTCCACGATGCCCATCTGCTGATGAGTGTGTGGGCATGCTCGTCTTTGTCGGATGCCGAACTCATCTAAAAGTGGTTTTAAAGAGATAAACTCACCGCCATTGTCTATTTGGATCATTTTGATTTTACAGCTTAGTTGATTCTCGATTATTGCCTTGAAGGTGCAAAATATATTTCGAACACAAGATTTTGATGTAATTGAAAATAGCCAGTTGTAGCGACTAAAATCATCAACAAAATTAACATAATAGCATTCTCCATTTTCGGAGATGATCGGTGCTGGTCCCCTATGGTGAGACATGCTTGATTACGTCAGTCACTCCCAGCAACGCCCTTCAAACAAGGAATAGGGTTCCGTCGCTATATGCCGGACCCCCGAAAAGGCTTCCACGGTGCGGAGCATGTGTCTACGTCAAGAGCCCAAGATAACACTTGGGAGTCGTCGACTGGGACTACCAAGTCGCCGACTCCAAGGGTGAATCGCCGATTCTGACCAGGGATCTCGGGTCTGGTAGACCGAGGACTTGGCCTCCAAGGAATCGGCGATTCCATCCCTGGATCGGCGACTCCCACACCTGAGTCGCCGACTCCCAGACGTTACGCGGGCGGGCCCACACCATTATGGCACCCTTCAATAGGGTACCATAATGGGGTGGGCCCCACTCCATTGAATGGAAACGCCTCTAGGACCCTATAAAAGGGGTCCTAGGGGTGTCCTCCATTCACAACATCTTCTCTTGGCACAACACTCCACACTAGAGCAACCAAGGAGCCCGAATCGCCTACTCCCAAGTGAGTCGCTGATTCCCCTCCTCTTCTGCAGGTGTTTGACGTAGAGCGCGCGTCGTGGACTCCACAGCCTCCGGCTCATCTCGCCACCCCGCGAGCCCACTGGTAGCAGATTTCGTGCTTCATCACCCATACATCGGCATGAATCAATTCTAGAGGTTCCGATGAAGATTTTTCAGTCAAAATTTGTATACAAAACGGTGCATCTTTCCTACCAAACAAGATTCACATTTATTCTCAATATTCACATCTACAGGTAAGTTGAATTTCTTAATTGATTCCTTGACTATTTTATTGTTTATATGTCCAAAACATTTGTGCCATAGAGAAAGAGGCGCTTTTACCACCATGTTTGCACTCGGAAGCTCGTCCAGATTCAAGTAGTAAAGACCATCCTTGATCCCTCCAGCCGTAAGTTCCTCGTTCGTCACCCGATCCTTTATAAAATCAAGATCACCATCAAAAACTATTTTTACCGGATTATCTTTACATAATCGTCTAACTGATAGAAGATTCTTTCGTATTTCGGGTACATGAAGAACATCATTTAGTAGGATTGATCTGCCTTTGCACATATAAGTTGATTTACCAGTTGATTTAATTGAAAGCACATTACCATTTGCAATAACCAAACCTGATTCTTTTGGTGTAGGTTCAACCCTATTTAAGGAATCGAGCTTTTGAACGACGTGATCTGTGAAACCCGATTCGGTGTACCAGCCGGCATTGACATCTGCAACTGTTGATCCTTGATTTGAGCGTGCTCTGTATTTTTTGCGGCGTGGATTAGGAGGAGAAGGAAAACGTTGCTCATTATGCCTATTGAAACAGGCTATTGCAAGATGTCCAGGTTTTGCACAAATCTGGCATATGACCGGTGAAGATCGAGTGGAACGTGTGTTTAATTGAACGGCGTGTGCAGACGGAAATGATTTTTCTAACGCACGATTATGCCTTTTCTCGTGGGCACGCAACAGTCCTTTTACCTCCGTGAAAGACAAATCACCGGATAACGCTGTAACGAATGCATCATAGTCAGAATCCAGTTCCTCTAGCACAATCAATGCTAGCTCTTCGTCTTCAAATGAGATCCCAGCATCGCGTACTTCGTCGGCTTTCTTGGAAAAATCCGCAAGGTATTCGTCCGCTGAGAGACTCCCTTCTTGAACGTTGTCAGTTCATGACGCAACTGAAGCTTTCGTGATTTTGATTTTAAATTGAAAATATCCTGAAGAGACGTCCATACCTCAAAGGAAGTTGTGAACGATGCGACCTGAGGTAAACCGGTGGTAGACAAGGCGGAGAAAATCCACCCTAATAGCAGTTGATCTTGCTGAACTTGTAGCAGATTCGTCAAGTCGACAAGAGCATTGATAAAATGCGGAAGAATCTGGAGTGCGTCGTCAACAGAGAAATTAATAGAATCGCGATTTTAAACAGATGATCGCAAGAAAATCGCCTGCTTTGATACCATATTGAAACTGTAATGAGTTGATTAAGAGATATGATTTACTGTTAATGATGAGAGTTATTTATACATCATTATTGTATAACTAACTAACTGATATTACTAACACTCTTAAGACTGTTAATCTTCCAACTATTTCTTTGTGTAAAGATAACCTAGGTTATCATCTTCTTCCTCCTTCTTCTTACTCTCTCTACTCGATCTGAATCACACACGGTGATAGATCATTCGATTCTCTACATGGTATCGAGAGTAATCGATTAATCGCAACTGGGAACCGTCTTCTATCCAACTACATTTGGGGGCATCGTTTTCTGTCCAAATCTGCTCCAAATTTCTGTCCAAATTTGTTTCCAAAGTTTGGGCGTTTTCTATTTCAAAGAAATTAGACATATTTTGTCCAAGATTGGGTCAAGTTTGCTTCCAATTTTCAAGTTTGCCCAAATCTTCTCCAATTTTCTGTCCATATTTGCTTCCAAGGATTAGACGTTTTCTAATTCAAAGAAATTAGACAGATTCTGTCCAAGATTGAGCCAAGTTCTCTGTTCAAATCTGCTTCCAAAGACGAGATGGCAGCAAATCTGGTAAATCAACCGATCGTTTCTTCTCCTCAATCCTCTGCACAGCCTGCAGCTCCTGTGATCCCACAAATAATGTACACAATAACCTCTCTCTGTCCAAATCTTCTGGTCGAGGGGAATTGCCTATTATGGAATAACCAGTTCGAGGGAGCTCTGAGCGTGCACAAATTGCTGCCCTACATTTCAGGAAAATTGACGACACCTGGCCAAAGCTTGATAATGGGGGATAAAAATCCAGAACATGAGCGATTTATAACCAATGATGGAATAGTTCTATCATGGATTAAGGCAACTGTTTCGGCGGAGATCCAACCTCTGATTATACCGTGCAAAACAACTTATGAGGCATGGCACACTCTGGAAATTGATATTTCTCCGATAGAGAAAAATCAGGTACAAGGACTCAGAGATCATATAAGCATTTTGAAAAAATTATCAACTATGAGCATGAAGGAATATCTTCTGAAGTTCAAATCAATCAAGCACTCACTTGCTGTAGCTGGATATGCAATGACAGACAAGAGGGTAATTGAATATGTACTGAAAGGTTTGGATTCAGACTATCGGATCTTTAGAACAACTCTGAATCAAAGAGAGGTCTTCCCTAATTTTGCTCAACTTTCTGATCTCCTAATTAAGGAGGAGACTCTTATAAAGCAATTGAAAAATAAAATAGAAAATGAATCTCCATTTCAGGTAAGCTACTCGAATTTCAATAAAAAATTTAATAGAAATTCAAAATATAATTCGAACAGAGGAGGCTATGCTGGAAAAAAGAATTGCTCTGGTTCTGCAAACAACCATTAAAAATCAGGTATAAAGTTTAATAATTTAAATTCTAATAAGTCAGAAATTCATGTTATAATTCCTAAACCTATAGCTAAAAGTGACTTGCCTCCATTACTAGCTCTACCTCCATCACAAGACACATCCCATGGATGTCAGATCTGTTATAAGAGAGGACACCTTGCAAGGAATTTCCCGGAGAGGGGCAACTTTGCAGCTTACTGTGTGGATTGTCCATCACCTGAGGAAGAAATTGAAAAAGAAATTGCAGCTAATCATGTTGAAGTGACGGATTTGAATTGGTGCTTAGACTCAGGTGCCACCAATCATATGGTGTCAGATGAAGCACTTTTCCATGAATTCATTGAGTATTCAGGTAGGGGTGGAGTAATAATAGGAAATGAAGAAAAACTAAATATAACTAAGATGGGAAAATTAGTTTTAAAATTAATTCTCAAGTGTTCATTTTAAATAAAGTTTTATTAGTACCTAGACTAAAGAAAACTTTAATTTCATCTCAAAGGCTATGTGAAGATTTACATTGTTACATACATCTTACCCAATTTGGTTTTATAGTTAAGGACTTGAAGACTCATGCAGCTGATGCTTTTTTCTGGGATTAACAAAGGAGGACTCTACTATTTTTCAGCCTCAGGAGATCATGTGTGTAATTTGGTAATAAAAACTTAATTCTGTTGAAGTGTGGTGGCATAAGAGGTTGGGCCACTCATCTCAAAAGATTATGAAGAAACTAGAAACCACTCTAGACATAGATAATGTAGAAAAAAAATTAGATTTTGTAATAACTGTCCAATGGCCAAAATGAGCCAAATTCCTTTTCAATATTCTACAATAAAGACAAATAACCTTTTAGAATTAATATATATTGATCTTTGGGGACCTTCTCTGATAGTGTCAAAATATAACTTCAAATATTTTGCTACAATAGTAGATAGTTTTTCAAGATTTATTTGGATATTCCCATTAGAAAATAAAGCTGGCTTTACAGACATCTTTATAATATTTCAAATTATGAATATTGAGAATCAGTTGGATAAAAAGATTAAGATAATACAAACTGATGGGGGTGGTGAATTCCTAAGTACAAAATTAAAAGAATGGCTTACAACCAATGATGTAACTCATAGACACTCTTGTCCCTACATATCACAACAGAGCATGTGGTGGAAAGGAAACACATGCACTTGCTTGAGACAGCAAGAGCCTTATTTCACTAAAGTGAGATTTCTAAAATATATTGGCTAGAAGTGATATCTGCCTCAGTATTCATGATAAACAGACTTCCTACATCTGTATTAAAATACAAAACACCATATGAGTGTTTAATTAAAAGAAAACCTGGTTATAAGATCATGAAGGCATTTGGATGCACATGCTTTCCTTTAATTCCTAAACAATTTAGAAACAAATTTGAATATAAAACAAAAAAGTCAGTGTTTATTGGATATTCAATAAAACACAAAGGCTATTTATGCATGGATATTGAAACTGAAAAAGTGGTAATATCAAGACATGTGAAATTTAATGAAGCTGAATTTCCTATGATTAAAACTAAAACTGAGGTCAAAACGTAAAAGGAACAATTTAAATTATCTAGTACTATTATGGCATTACCAATTGAGGGTATAGGAACTATTAATGAACAATGCAAAAACAACTTAAGACTTAAGAACAAATCATGAACAACCAATAAGCAACCCAAGAACAACTCAGGTAGAAGGAATGATTACCATTCCAAATCAGGAAGGAAATATACCAGTTATTCCAGGACCAGAGATAGAACTAAACAACATCCCTAACATACCAGTAAAAGAACTAGGTAATATTCCAGATATAAAAAGGAAAGAGTCAATTCAAATTAGTGAGGTTAATTATTGTTCCCACCAACACAAATGGACCTGCACTTAAGGTTCAGAAAATTCAAAGCAGACAAAATTCCTCCTCCATGGGATTAAGAAGGTCTGTAAGAATTAAGAAGGCCCCAGATTTGAGTAATTTTGAATGCTCCAGTTCTGAGTTGGTAGAACGTGAACCAACTTGCTATACTCAGGCAATTAAGGAGAACAAATGGAAAATTGCAATGGTTGAGGAAATAGAAGTCTTAAAAACGAATGACACTTGAACATTAGTACCAATAAGTAACAAAATGAATGTGGGAGGATGTAAATGGGTTTACAAGGTCAAAACCAAGAGTGATGGATCTATAGATAGGTTTAAAGCAAGATTAATTGCCAAGGAGTATAGTCAAGAAGAAGGTGTAGATTATACCTCAACCTACAGTCCTGTAATTAGAATGAATACAGTAAGGACCATAATATCAGTGGTTGTAACTCAAAACTGGGAACTAATTAAGATAATTAGATGTCAGGAATGCCTTTCTGAATGGTTTTTTAAATAAAAGTGTATACATGAAACAACCAGTAGGATGTGTAGATAAAGATCATCCTAAGCATGTGTGCCTACTAAACAAAACATTATATGGACTGAAGCAAGCTCCTAGAGCTTGGTACCTAAGATTACAAACCTTCCTTATAGAGAATGAGTTCCAAAATAGTGTATCAGATACTTCATTATTTTTTTAAATCAAATTAAAATATAAGATCTATATACTAGTATATGTAGATGACATAATAATCACAGACAATTGCAATGAAGAAGTAAAGAGATGTGTGGACCTTATTTGTAATAAGTTTTCATGCAGAAACTTAGGGCAACTAGGAATGTTTTTGGGAATTGAGTGTATTAGACAAGGCGGAGCAATAATACTGAGTCAACAAAAGTATGTGAGTGATGTATTGAAAAAATTCGGTATGAGTAACTGCTCAGCCTCTAGAACTCCTCTTCCTTTATCTCCTAGGCTCACAAAGAAGCTAGGAACACCTCTAGAAGATGCAAAAATTTACAAAAGCATTATAGGATCTCTACAATACTATTAACACTAACCAGGCTTGATATATCATTCTATGTTAATTACTTAAGTCAATTTCTTCAATAACCCACTGGCATCCATCTTCAATCAGCAAAGAGAATGATGAGATCGATATCTCAAGGAAACAATAAATCTAAGTCTGAGATTCACACCATCAAACAAATCAGTCAACACACTAGTAGCTTTTTGTGATTCTGATTGGGGGACTAATCCAGATGATAGAATTTCAATTTCAGGTTTCAGCCTATGGTATGGTGGAAACTTAGTTGGATGGTCAGCAAAGAAGCAAGACATTGTGGCAAAATCTAGTTGTGAATCAGAATATAAGGCCTTGTCAGGGATTGTTTCTCAAGTAAAATGGTTTTGTCAATTATTAAAAGAGTTAGACATTAGACTAGCATCTTCTCCCTTAATTCTATGTGATAATAAGTCAACCATCTTTCTAGCCAAAAATCCATCTTACTCAGGAAAGACTAGACACATGGATATCTCACATCACTTTGTGAGAAATTTGGTAAATAGGGGTGCTATTAGGATAGAATATATATATTTCATCTGACAAACAGTTTGCAGATGGGTTACAAAAATATTAGGAAGTGAATTATTTTATAGACATAGAACCAGACACAAGTTGATACCATTTGAAACAAGAGTAGTAAGAGAACAGTGAAAATTGCTAAGTTAAGTAAAAAAAAAACTTAATAGTTACTGTTATTATCATGTGATTTTTATTTCATTTTATTTTGTTCATTTTTTAGCTATGTTAAGTATGTCTATGCTTTAGGGTGTGAACTTACAGGTATTCATAGTAAAATTTAAATGCATATGTATGTGTATAGAATATGTTTGGTGTAGTTTCATTTCATACAGCTAAAGAAATCAAGTTGAAAGAATTATAGGATTCAAAAGAATCGGCTCAAGAATAAGGAGCAGATAAGGTTGAAACAAATCAGGGATATGACGTGGCTGTTTAAAGTTTAATTTTGTGTGTGTAAAGTGAGGTTTGAACTGGATTGGTAATAATGAGCTAAAGACTCTTCAACTAAAGAATACAAAGGTCAAGTGAAGTTGATGAAGTCAGGAACATGACTAATAGAAAGGGAAAGATTTGGCTTATCAGCAACGAACTGATACACTAGTTACTTAACCTGATGGAAAGGTTTTTCCAGGAAAATAAATTTAAAGAGGAGCAAAAATATGGATCCCACCTGGTTTTTTAGCCTTACCATCTGCTCAATTAATAAGCAACCAAATCTGAGCTACAAGCATATTCTTTAATAGGGATATATGCCATCTTCTAGAGCTAAGTACGTAGCCCCAATTATAAGTTTTATTTTTAGCACATGTGAATAATTGTTAATTATGATAAGCATGATGCGGGTTAATTGCTAGAAATGGAGAGCACAATATAAAGAAGGGAACAATTCATGATGAAGGAAGAAACAATTGGTGAACAATTCATGTTCATGATAAGCATGATGAAGGAAAGGAGTCAATTCAAGCTAGACACGATTCAAAATAACAAATACGTGGGTAATGTGTCAATATGTTCAACAGAGTGTAATATGTTAGTGTTTTCTTCAAACAGTCAATTAATTGAAAAATTGAATGTTTGAGGGGGAATATAAGGACAAACTATAGTGACTAAACTATTCAAATATAACAAAGTGATCAAGGGGTTTTATGCAATAACACCTATAATGGCACTTTGGTAATATAGAATATTTAGAGGATTAATTATAAAGGTAGTTAGGTTCTTAGTATATTAGTAGTATAAATATCACTTAACTAAATGTAATACACATCAAGTTTAATCCTCTTAAGACTGTTAATCTTCCAACTATTTCTTTGTGTAAAGATAACCTAGGTTATCATCTTCTTCCTCCTTCTTCTTACTCTCTCTACTCGATCTGAATTACACGCAGTGATAGATCATCCGATTCTCTAGACAAGGTATCCTCGGAATCAGACTGATCAATGTTTGTTTGTAACTCGGGCGGTGATTTTTTAGGCACATGGACGAGAAGATTAATTTTTGGTGACTGATCGCGTCCCTCTAGAAAGGTGACTGATCTCCTCTATTCCCCATATAATCACAAGTATATTACCCGTATATTCCAAGTATCCCCCCTTTTACACTTCACCCCTAGGGGTATTTATACAATTTCCTACCGGACTCTGGACCCTACGTTTTCGGACTAGGATCCGGTCTAACGGACCCGGCATACTTGGGGCGCAACCTTTGGAGAATTAACCGCTCGGGCTAATGGGTCCGCCCGGTCGGCCTGGTCGGGCAAATACCCGTGAGGTGACTTGGGCCTTCCTCTTTCGTTTACCTCGTTGGGCCTTGCTTCTGGACTCCTTTGTGGGCCTGGGCTGATGAATTGGGGGTACCATCAGTGACATATACTCAGATGTTTCTAAAGTATCAACTCTAAGAACTACAAGAAGTTCATTTAAATCATTATCATATTGCAATGGAACATCAACAATCATATGAAATGATTCATCATCAACATTAGATGACATTGGTATTTTATGAAGCAAATCATTAGAAGGTATTTCAGGAGAAGTATTTCTTTTCGACTGAGCATCGACATCAGGTAAAGCTTTTTTCTCGCCATATTGGTGAGATTTTAGATTGTTAGACAAAGCGTCATCGGACAGCCTCGGCCATGGTACAATGTCGTTCGCATGGACGGACTACTGTAGTTCCGACCATGTTACGGTGCCGTCCGACAACCATCGGTCGGTCAGATCTTGGTGTCCGCAATCGATCGGCTGAAAGAAGAAGATAAATTAATTTTAGTACAATCGAACAACATTTACAAATTAACCATCCAATAAAAATTAAATAACATGGAATAACAACCATAACTTTAAAGAACATGGAGTGTTTCAATTCAAATACATTCATCAATCTGTAATATAAAATACATTATAATCAACATCACATTCTACAAATAAAACCAATAATTTAGATATCAATATCATGGTTGTAGTTGTACTACAATATAGGGGAAAACTGATTCTTTATTGAGGCAAAAAAACATATTATGTTTAATATGAAAAATCCTGGAATCGTAAAACCCTGGACAACGACAGAAGAGTGGGAGGTATGCACAACAAAATATATATAATATATGTAAACCTACGGGGAAAGCGATACCTAGACATAAGTTTTCAAAACAATGCGAGAAAGATTCAAAATATATGCCACCGGAATCGTTACCATTTGTAAAAAAAACACGACACTAGAAAAAAAAAGACCTAAGATGACGGGTTTTTAACGATGGATTCTAACACGATCCGTTCATAATAATGTCGAGTTAGTATCAAAAGTTTTAACACGATTAATAATAATTTCGATTTAATGTTTACCTCTAAAAATACGACACGATTATACGAAACGTAAATTAACACGACAACACGAAACGTAAATTAATATAAGATTATATGATACGATAATACGAAAATATAATATTATATTATTAATTAACTGTTTATAATAAAGGTAAAATAATATTTTTATATAAAACCCCTTAAGTTATATATAAAATATTATACTCGTCATAGATAATTATTATTATTAAAATAATAAAATAATATTACGGTGTAACGTGTTTGGGAAAAATCGTCACGTTCGGAAAAAAATTCAGAAAGAAAACTGATTTGGAAACATATCAGAGAAATTGCTTTGGAGAAAACTGATTTGGTAACGTGTCAAGAAAGTAGAAGTTTGCTTTGGAGAAATTGCAAGATTTTAAATAGCGTAACAACAATCGCAAATCTCTAGTCGCGATTTTTTTTTCCTTCCAGCGTCGTGGTTGATTTCGGAAAATAAAAACGAAATCGATTTGGGAAAAAAAAATGAATGGGTATGTACGTTAACAGTGATTAACAAACTTAACACTGTGATTAACAAACATAATACCTAAAATACTTGATTGAATTAAAAGTAACTGTTGGTGTGAGGGTTCGCCGGAGCTAGCTCACCGTCCAACCTAGTACAAGTCTCTCTCTCAGAATTATCAACCCCCTCCCCAGTTGGACCAGGGGAGGTATTTATAGCCTTCACTTGCTGTCCTTGGGCCTCGTGGGCTCGTGCGTCGGGCCCGTCCGTCCGTCTGGGCCGACCGGGCCGGTTCGGTCCATGGGCCGCGGTCCGCGGTCCATGGTACCAACAGTACTCTACCCCTTCCTTG
>LFYR01001016.1:157652-183009 GCA_001185155.1 Zostera marina | reverse complement strand
CCCCCCGGCGCCATTGCCGCAATGGCTCGCGGGGCCTCCATGGGTGGGGCGTCGCTCCCGGGTCTCCCGTCCGGGGGGGCGGGCGGCCCGTACATGGGGTCTCCTCCACCGCCCCCGTCCGACTCCAGGGTGTGGGGGGTCACCGTGAGCTGGTGCACCTGCTCTTGTAGCTGACGCTGGCTCTCCTGTAGGGTGGATATCAGTTCCACGAGCTGCATCCTTTCCCGCTTGCTTTCTCTTTCCGCGTGCTCTTTCTCCTCCGCGCGCTCCCTTCGCCGGAGCCTCTCGTGCTCCCTTTCCCTTCTCTCCCGGGACCGCGACCGGGACCGCGTTCTCCTGACCTTGGGTGGGGATGCTGGTTCACTGCGCCGGCGCCTTCTGGGTGACTCCCACCCGTACCTGATCTCCTCGAGCTCCATGCGTAGCCTATCCTCCTCGGCTCCCCATTCCTCATTAGCCCTTACCTCCTCCGAATACCGGTCGCGGGAGTGGTGTCGCGCCGGCTGGTACTCGACCGCTGCCCGCTCGGGTCACTTTGAGCACTCCCCCACTTGGTATTCGCTCCTCGTTATCCTCCTCTCTCCGGCTGTCGTGTGTTTGGTTCACGTCAGGTTCACCACTGTTGGTGTGTGGGTTCGCCGGAACACTCTCACCGTCCAACCTAGTACAAGTGTCTCTCTCTAAGAATTATCAACCCCCTCCCCAGGTGGACCAGGGGAGGTATTTATAGCCTTCACTCGCTGTCCTTGGGCCTCGTGGGGCTCGTACGTCGGGCCCGTCCGTCTGGGCCGCCGACCGGGCCGGTTCGGTCCATGGGCCGCGGTCCGCGGTCCATGGTACCAACATTTACCAAAGTTTTTTTCTCTGTTTCAATCTTTCTATGATTCATGCATATGATTTGAAACTCAGTTTACTTCGTTTCTTTGATACTCAAAACTCAATGTGTATTTTCTTTTTGATCAACACACTGTCTCATTCTTAGTTAAAATCTGTAGTTTTTCTTCTCTACTGTAATAAAGATCAAATTTCATTTAAATAAAATCTGAAAATTACAGTAGTTGTTATTGAGATATTAAGATAGTTTAAATCTTATTATCTATTGAGATATTAAGATAGTTTAAATCTTATTATCTATTGAGATATTAAGATAGTTTAAATCTTATTATCAAGTTAATCCAAATAAGATAAGGCCCAACTCGGATGTTGGCCCAATAGATAGTTAGGGTTTAATATAAATAGTTTAGTTGTAATATTTTATCATTTTAACTTTTTCAAATACAAAACAAAACCCTCTAGGGTTCTCTCCCAAATGACTCTTCACCTCTCCCGTCGACTCCTCCGTCCAAACCCTAACGGCGACTCCAGTCTCACGCTCCACTCCGGTCTCTCATCTTCTTCATGGTATCAGAGCCTCGTGGAGTGCTGTACTGCTGATCTCGCTGCTAAGGTTCCAGTGATACAACTCAAGCCTTCAAGGTTCCTGTCACTCTGAATCTATCAGGCTCGCGTCGCTCGCTCTTCAAAACCAAGTCTGGTATACCTAAAACTAGACTAGTCTGTTTGTGTTAAAATACATCTAAATATTATGGATGCCATACATGCTGATCTACTTGGATCTAAAAAATCTCCCACTGCATGTCTTCACATAGTATTTTTTTCATCATTACTATACTCAGTATATTATCAATGCTATGAAAACAACAACATGCACAAACTCATGGTCAAATACTTTAGATTCATACTGATATATGTTGCATGTCTATATATACTGTCCCACATGTTACTAACAGATGTAAAATCCTACATAAAGATGAAAAACTCTGCTATATATATATTCGATGCTATGTTAACCTTGTATAAATATAAATCGATGCATGTTAATAAATGTTATGTTGATCGTCTATGTTGAATGTTCAATGCTATGTGTCTGCCCTCTCTGTCAAATATTGTTAAATAAATTGATTCATGTAGACATGATCTATACATCTCACACATTTATTTGGCACCCACTACATTCATATTCACCTGATATGTCAGATAAAATGCATCTAATATTATACTTAATGTCAAACATAATCTATTCTGTTAATTGTATTTCTATAGTCAAATTAAAGATTAATCTTACATTGCTTCCGCTGTTATCCAACCACTATGATAAAACTAAAAGTGGGATAAATACCACTGACAAAATCAATTTACTTGATTTAAATCCAAGCTTACTATCTTTGATTCATTCAAGATTAGTCAAAGTTAAACTAATACAACTTTATTACCATGGAAAATGCTACAGAACATTCCACATGTCAGAGGCTGAAAATACTCAGGCTGTTCAGAATGTCCCTGATGTACAGAAGAAACCACTTGGTGGTCCTCTATTTGATCCTACTTCCATCTACTTTTTCAAATCCACAGACTATGGTCCTCCATCTATAATCAATGTCCTACAGGGCAGTCAGAACTACTATCCCTGGAATAGGGAGATGACTACAATGCTGATTACTAGAAGGAAGCTAGGGTTTGTCAATGGGACCATTAAGGAATCACTCAATAGTGAGTCAGAAGAGCATGAGGCCTGGATAACCTGTCATGGGATTATACGTCAATGGATATGGAGCTTTGTCTCTCAAGAAATAGCCTCCCAAATCATGTATACAGATGATGCCTCTATCATATGGGCTGATCTTAGAGATCAGTACAGGCAGTCAAATGAGACTCATCTGTTTCAGTTGACTCAGGACATTGCTATGCTTCAGCAGGATTCTAATTCTGTTTCCAAATTCAGTGCTACTCTCAAAACTTTGTGGAGAGAGGTAGATGCTTATGGTGAAGTACCCAGGTGCAGCTGCATCACTTGCACTTGCAATGTGAATGGGAGAATAAATGAGAGAGGAGAGGCTCAAAGTTAGAAAATTCTTGATGGGCTTAAATGACAACTTTAGACAGATAAGATCAACCATTCTGTCTATGGATAAACTGCTCAATTTTGGGAAAGTATTCTCGATGGTAATCCATGAAGAAGCTCAACAGCAATTATCCAACAATACAAGCACCAATCAAGGCTCTGCTTTTTACTCAGCTAAAGGGAAAGCACCCTATCAATCAGCCAAACCCACAAACACCCCATCTTCATCAACTCAAAGGAAAATATCTCCTACTCCCACTGAACCTATCTACTACAGGAGTGGGAAACAAGTGAACACAAGGTACTACTGTTTTCACTGTGCTGTCTTTGGGCACAGTGATGAAAAATGTTTTAATCAACATGGGTATCCCTCCAGGAACACCTCCTCTGTTGCAAGATCCAAACCTTCCACCCCAACACCAACTGTGATCAACAAATCACAAGGCTCAGCCAACTGTGTGAATTCTGAACAGACCTGGTCAGCTTGGGACAGTGATGAGAAGAAAGCTAAATCTCCTGATAATCCCATTGGGCCCTATGGCTTTCCATTATATTATGAAAAATACAATCCAAAGCCCCTGCCCAAGCGCAAAGATTCAGGTAATGCTAATAATGTTTTTTCAAATTACATAGATATATATTGGATCATTGACTCAGGTGCATCAGAACACCTGAGTGGAAATGAATCCTTATTTCTAAAACTTACAGAGTGTAATCCTTTCAAGATCTCACTACCAAATGGGGACAGTCAAACAGTGTCCCAAAAGGGTGACATTCCAATTTCACCTGATATTACATTGAAGGATGTATATTACATTCCATCCTTTCAAGTTAATTTGTTATCCATTAGCAAATTGACACAACATGATACCTATACAGTTCAATTTTCTAAATCATGTGCACTCATATATGACAAGGTTCAGATGAAGGAAGTTGGTCAGAGTAGGATGAAGAAAGGATTATACCTTCTACCACAAACCAGTGGTAGAAACTGTTTTGCAGGTGCCATCACAACATCAACATGGCACAGGAGATTGGGTCACACTTCAAGTGACAGACTCAAAAACATTCTGAACAATTTTTTAAACTTTAAAAACTCTACTTTTGATGAACACTGTGATATTTGTCATCTTTCTAAACAACCTAGGAAGTCATTTCCATTACATGCATCTAAAACTAAACATGCATTTGACTTACTTCACATGGATGTGTGGGGGAACTTTCACACTCCAACAATCCATGGGAAGAAATATTTTTTGACTGTGGTAGATGATTATACTAGGTATACTTGGACTTACTTAATTACTATGAAATCTGAATGCTTTATCATTTTTAAAAATTTACATGCCCTTATCAAAAACCACTTTGATGTATCTATCAAAGCTATAAGGACTAACAATGGTGGAGAGTTCTTCTCTTCAGCCATGGATGAGTTCCTAAAAACTAATGGAATCATCCACTACTCTAGCTGCCCATACACACCACAACAAAATGGTGTGGTTGAGAGGAAACATCAACACCTCTTAAATGTAACTAGGTCACTAAAATTACAATCCTCATTACCAATTGAGTTATGGGGATACTCAATAATCCAAGCCACCTACATTATCAATATGCTACCATCTAGGGTGACACAAGATCTATCCCCATATGAACTTATGCATTCCAGGCAACCTGATTATGAAGGCCTAAGGACCTTTGGTTGGCTGTGCTACTCAACTTGTCTTGTAAAAGAAGACAAGTTCTCCCCCAGAGCAAAAAAAATGCATATATCTTGGCCAATCTCCAACCCAAAAGGGTTCCATTATATATGAGCTAGATACCCATCACATCTCCACAAGTAGAGATGTGATTTTTTATGAGGATATATTTCCTCTAAATAAGGATGAGAATAGGACAAACAACCAAACAATAACCAAAAATCAAAGTAAAAATCCAATAATTGACATTGATCTCTCTGAGACAAACCAAATTGATTTAATCTCTGATGATTCAGATACAAATTCAACAATCTCAAATCTGGAGCATCCAGAGATGATACAAACAAATGATTTACCAATGACACTTTCAAACTCAGAAACAAATCAAATACCAAACTCAAGGTACCCAAGTAGACAGAGAAGACCACCAACAAAATTGAATGACTATTTTTGTTCATTTGCTACAAGCACAGGCAAATCTAAAGGCACATCATACCCTATGCATGATTACCTAACATATAAAAGGCTATCTACCTCTCACATTGACTACTTAGATAAAATCTCCATTACAACTGAACCATCATCCTTCAAACAAGCAAGTCAAAGCCCTGAATGGGTAAAAGCTATGAATGATGAACTTGCAGCTCTAGAACTTAATGATACTTGGGAAATAGTACCAAGACCAAAAGAAAGGAAAATTGTTGGATCCAGATGGGTATACAAAGTAAAACACAAATCTAATGGTCAAATTGAAAGGCTGAAAGCCAGACTTGTAGCAAGGGGACATACTCAAATAGAAGGATTTGATTACAAATAAACATTCTCACCTGTGGCAAAAGTTATCTCTGTCAGGACACTGCTAGCAGTGGCCTCAATCAAGAGCTGGTCAACATACCAGATGGATGTGAGCAATGCTTTTTTACATGGTGAATTATCTGAGGAAATCTATATGTCTCCCCCTCCAGGGATGCTATCACCAGATGACACCAGGGTGTGGAAATTGAAGAAATCATTATATGGTCTAAAACAAGCCAATAGAAATTGGTATGAAAAACTTACCTCAGCTCTAACTAAATTTGGATATACTCAATCTCACTCTGATTATACATTATTTTTTAAATCAAATGCAAAATCATATACTAGTCTACTTATATATGTGGATGATTTGATCATATCAGGAGATGATGAATCTGAGATACATCTTCAATTCCATATAAAAGATTTGGGTAAGCTCAAATACTTCTTAGGAATTGAAGTATCCCAATCCAACATGGGCATCTTCCTATCACAAAGGAAGTATGCTCTTGATATCTTACACGATTTTGGCCAATTGGGTTCCTCACCATTCAAAATTCCAATGTCCCATAACTACAAGAACTCTGAAAATGATGCCCCACTAAAGGATCCATCAATCTATAGAAAACTGATTGAAAAACTGCTATATTTAACAATTACAAGACCTGACATTTCATTTGCTGTCAGCCATCACAGCCAATTCCTGGCAGAACCAAAACAATCACATTTTAATTCTGCTATAAAGATACTAAAATATATCAAAGGAGCACCAGGTAAAGGTATTCTATATAAGAGAGATGCACCTCTACAACTAGAGGCTTACTGTGATGCAGATTGGGCAGATTGCCCCAACACCAGAAGGTCTATAACAGGATATACAATTCTATTAGGTGGTTCAGCCATAGCATGGAAATCAAAAAAACAAACAACTATTAATAGATCATCTGCTGAAATTGAATACAGGGCTATGGCATCAACTGTATGTGAGATAATGTGGTTGCATTATTTTTTGAATGATCTGCAGGTAAAACCATCAGGACAAACAATGTTACATTGTGACAATATGGTTGCAATCCACATTGCAACAAATCCAGTTTTTCATGAACGTACAAAGCACATAGAGATTGACTGCCACCTAATTCGTGATCATCTTCAAGCTGGATTATTTAAACTACAACATGTCTCAACAACATCACAAATTGCAGACATCTTAACAAAACCAGCAAGCCTTGAAGCACTACGCAATCTACTACCCAAGCTGGGATTATATGATATACACTCTCCAGCTTGAGGGGGGGTATTGAGATATTAAGATAGTTTAAATCTTATTATCTATTGAGATATTAAGATAGTTTAAATCTTATTATCAAGTTAATCCAAATAAGATAAGTAAGGCCCAACTCGGATGTTGGCCCAATAGATAGTTAGGGTTTAATATAAATAGTTGAGTTGTAATATTTTATCATTTTAACTTTTTCAAATACAAAACAAAACCCTCTAGGGTTCTCTCCCAAACGACTCTTCACCTCTCCCGTCGACTCCTCCGTCCAAACCCTAACGGCGACTCCAGTCTCACGCTCCACTTCGGTCTCTCATCTTCTTCAGTTGTTTCTGGGAATAAATGGCAATATTTCCTGAATATTTATCTATTCTTAATCTTAACATGGTATCTGTTTAAAAGCATTTTTGATCTTGGGGAATTTATTTATTCGTAGAACTGCTGGAACAGTTTTTTGTTTGTTTTTGTTTCATAAATCCTTAACAAGATCTACATCCCTAGCTAGTGGAATAGAAGATGACAACATGAGCAACAAGGACAGTTCAACCAAATTCTATAACTTTGAGCCATGGAACATGTAATATATTCAGAAGAGTACCTGATAAGATGAATAGGGGAAATTATCTGGTCTGGAGGAATCAGTTTGAATGAAGAGTGAATAAATTTATGAAGCATGTCAAATGATGAAACAGATAATCCAGTCTATGAAAGTTGGATTGCAAATGATGATTTAGTTCTTGGCTGGATAAAAGCAATAATGGCTAGCCAATACCAACTTATGCTACTCCAGTGCAAGTCTGCATATGAAGGGTGGATTAACCTAGAAAGGATGCTATCACCGGTAAGTGGGACTCAAGTATCAGTTATCAAAGAACAGATCAGGACTATAAAGAAACTATAAACAGAAACTATGAAAGAGTACCTGGTGAGAGTGAAAGGATTAATGCAGTCTTTAGCTTCCACAGAACAGACTGTTTTTGAAAAGACATTGGTTGATTATGTGATGGGAGGACTTGGGTCAGATTACACGTCCATGATAACTACAGTAAGGAGTAGGCGGTCAACAACTTTTGATGAACCGACTGACTTATTAATTGGTGAGGAATACTTGATTAAAAGAATAGAAGAGTAGATTCAAGTGGCTTTAGCAGCACATACCCAATATAGAGGGGAGTATAATAACAACAACAGAAGACCCTATCTGAATAACTATCAAAGACCTCAACCATATTATCCACCACCACCACCTCAACTCTACTACCCACCACCTCAGTCGATACCTTATTATCAACAACCAGTACCCTATTATCCCCACCAGTATCAAAACACAACTAATCATCAATCACTACAAAACATCTACCCCAGCCAAAACAGAAACACATATTATCACAATAATCAACAACATTCAAACAACAATTTTCAACCAAGAAATCCAAGTCTAAATTTTCAAAAACTCTCAACCAACCCTACCGCCTTTAATTTCAACACCACCATCTATTGATCAGACTCAGGGGTGTCAATTATGTGATAAAAAAGGACATCTGGCCAAACAATGTCCAGAAATAAGTAACTTTGCAGCCTATACTACGACTATATCAAATCCAGCACCAAACTTTACTCAAGATTTAGATATTAATTCCAGTCAAACAGAATCAGTATTATCTATAGCTGCAACAAAATAAGATAGCTTGGTGTCTTGATTCAGGGGCATCCAACCATATGACCTCTGACCTAGGAGCTTTCTTATCATATGAGACCTTTACAGGTATTCAATTTGTTATTGTGGGTAATGGAGAAAGACTACAAATAACACATAAGGGCACTTTAATTTTGAAATAAGGAGGACTAGAATAAATATTATATGATGTATTGTGTGTACCCGGATTGAAAAAGAATTTGCTATCAATTCAGAAACTATCTAAAGATTTGAATTGTGTTATAATTTTTGATCACAATGATTTTTTTGCAAAGAACCCATATATTTTGGAGATGTTGTTTACCAGAGCTAGTAATGGAGGATTGTATCACTTATACACAAATGTTCATGCTTACTATGGAATAAGAACTACTGAAGAAAATTTGCATAACAAGTTGGGCCATTCTTGTCAAGCTAGTTTCCAAAGACTAAAAGGTGATCTATTGCTGAAAGAGGGAGAGGAAAGAAAAATATTAGCAGTTGTTCTATTTGTGCTCAAGGGAAGAGTCGTCAATTACCCTACTCAAGAAGCATGAACACTAGTTCCAATCCTTTAGAACTACTTTTTATAAACTTGTGGGGACCTTCCCAACAACTTCTGTGCATGAATATAGATATTACATTTCAATTGTGGATGATTTTAGTAGATATATTAATTGGATCTTTCCAATAAGTAATAAATCTGATTTCAACAATGTGTTTGCAAAATTCCAAGTTCAGATATAGAGGTTTTTAGATTTGAAAATTAAAGTAGTTCAGACAGATCAAGGTGGAGAATTTATTAACAAGATGTTTAAAGATCATCTAAGTACACTTGGAATTACACAGGCAGGCATGTGTGTATATTTAACAACATGGAAAGGTAGAGAGAAAGCACAGACAGATTGTAGAGATGGGCAGGTGTATATTCACCCAATCAGGCATTCCACACCAATACTTGCCAGAAGTTTTCTCTTCTGCAGTATTTATTATTAATAGACTTAGAATATCTAATCTAGAGAACAAGAGTCCATTTGAGAAACTTATGAAGAAAATTCCAGATTATACTTTGATCAGGACAATAGGGTGTGCTAGCTAGCTACCCACTATTACCAAAACAAGATAGGAACAAGCTTATGCCTAAATCTAGAAAATGTGTGTTTTTGGGTTATACCTCGAGTCAAAAAGGATACAAGTGTCTGGATTTGGAAAACAAGACTATTTCTTTAGTATTGGACACTTACACTACTAAACCATATGATAAACAATAACAAAAAACTTCCGTATTTTAATTAGATCAAGAAGATGCTGACGTGCGATCTCAGGGCTAAGTTAAACCCTAATGAGTTTTTAAGGGCGGACGGAATGAGAAGAAAATGAAATGGATGGGGGAAAGTGAAGATGGGTATGATCTAAGAAGGGGAGGTATAACGGGCGAAAGACGAGCATATAGAGAGATTGAACCCCGGTGTCAGAGGATATCGTCGTATGTCAAATTATAAGAAATGTGTAAATCGTATATCCTTTATTGAGATTTGACAATCCTTTTATAGAGTCTAATCGATGAATTAGTTACATGACTTACTAACTAACCTATTATTATTAACTAATCAATTAACCATTGTTAGTTAATATTAACTAACTAGTGATTAGTTTAACACGCCCCCCCTTCAAACTCGAAGGGGGCTCTCCAACGAGCTTTGACTGGAGTGTTGTAAATAACTTCGACGGAAGAGCCTTTGTGAGTATATCAGCCCATTGGTCATTTCCCGAAATATGTTTAACAACAACTTCCTCTTTTTCCACTTTTTCACGTAGTGCGACATGCTTCAATTTGCTGTGACCGATTGGATTTATTGCTATAAACGTTGATCCTAGATTATCTGAAAGTATCACCATTGGCCTTGGAACTTCAACTCCTAACTCTTGAAGAACTGCCTTGACCGATTGCACCTCTTGTGTTGTTGATGCCACTGCTCTGTACTCTACCTCGGTGCTTGACCAAGCCAACGTACTTTGTTTATTGCGTGAAGCCCAAGTGACTAATGTGCCACCCAGATATACTAAGTAACATGTTCTGCTTTTGCGATCAATCGAATCACCTCCCAATCGGCGTCACAGTATGCTGTGATTCTGAAATCCAGTATGTCGTGATTCTGAAATCTCTTGCTTTCCGGAGAATGATTCCATGCAATTGAGTACCCAATAGAAAGCGGAGAATTCGTTTCATGGCTGCCCAATGGATTAGTTGCGGATCGGCCATAAATTATGATAGCCGATTAACCGCTACTTGGACGTCCAGTCGTGTGATCATAATATACAGTAGAGATCCGACAATTCTTCGAAATTCCCTTCCGCCGTCAATTGGGGTCTCTTCTGATTTTAAATCTAAGCCAGCTATCATTGGAGTAACCGCTGGCTTTAGATTCACCATTTCGCAACTTCGTAACAAATTTATGAGATATTGTGTTTGTGAGAGATGAATCTTATCCTCAAAATGTGTCACTTGAACCCCCAAGAAGAACTTCAATTTTCCTAACTCGCGCATTGGGAATTCATTTGCTAGTTTCTTTATTAATCCTTTAACCTTCTCTTCATCCGAGCCGACTATTACGATGTCGTCCACATAGACAAATAAGTATGTTGTTAATTCGACTTGCCGGATGATGAATAATGATGGATCGACTGCCGATTCCTTGAATTCTAGAGTTGTCGAGAATTTGCTTAGTCTTTGAAACCAACATCTCGGGGATTGCTTGAGTCCGTACAACGATTTGTGCAACAAGCACACATGGTCCGGTGACTCTACGTCTTGAAAACCGTAGGGTTGAAATACGACGATGCGTTCTTCCAACTTTCCGTGAAGAAAAGAATTCGACGATGCGCAAGGAGGACGCAGAGTCGACGGGGGTGGAGAAGTCTATCGAGTGTTCGAGCCTCCGCACGAGGGAGTGGAAGTGCTCAAGATCCAACCCATCTGTCCGGAGGAGAGAGTCCATGAGCTCAGTAGACGGGGGATCGGAACGGCTGGGTTCAGAGGAGTCTATATTCTCAACCTCGACCGTCTCCACGGCAGTGGCGACAGACTTCCGTTTCTCAGACCGAACCTTCTTCCTTCGTCGTCGTTCGGCTCGGCTGTCTCGAAGGCCAGTGTCAGATTCGGCCAAGATGACACCCTCGGTTTCGAGATCATGCGAAGGCGGAGAAGCGGGGGACTCAAACTGGACGGCGTCGAACGGCCGTTTTGCTTCGGGCGTTTGGGCGGCCCGTCCCGGAAGTAAGGCATCTTGACGGGCAAAGCCAGATGCGCGTCATGACTCCAAGATTGGGCCAGCGTCCGAGCATTGACGGTCCCGCGGCGGTAAATCTCAATCAGAACCTCCTGGGCGATTTGGACCAGGGGCGCCAACGCATCTCGGCTAGGGGCGGCGGTCCGGGTCTTCAACTGGGTCAGCAGAGCCCAGTGTGAGGGGAGAGGCACCTCCGAATCGGACGGAACAAGGGCGCCAACGGGGACGAAGAAGAACCGGTCCCGCCAGTGGTGAGATCGGTCGACTAGTTGGTCGAAGAGGGCACCTCTGGACGATCAGCAGACGGCGGGGATCGGTGGTCATCGAGGTCATGGTGAACCAGATCAGGAAAACGGGCAAGAAGACCTCGATGCCGGACCTGTGACAGAGCAGGGTGAAGGTCATCAGACGGTCGATGGCAGCCGGGGGGAACTGGGAGACCGAGATATCGCAGAAGTACATGGCTTCGGCCACCAGAGGGGGAAGCGGAAGAGTGAGGCCGGCCTCGGCGTAAGGCGTGTAAAGAGCCACCATACCCGGCGGCGGGTGAGAGGCGAGGCGATTTCCGGCCTCGGTGAAAACCAGGTCCGGCTGGCCCATCTTCGCCAGGGCCTCCTGGATTACGTCGGCTCCAACCGTGGACAGCGGATTCTTGCTGTAGGGGGTGGCAAAGAGTGACTCGGCAAGAGCGGCGCCGGCGTCGGATTGAGAAGCGGCAGCGGAACCAGCGGTGGAGTGAGGAAGAGCGGCCATCAGCAATCTGGTGAAAGAGGAGTGATCGGAATCGAGGAAGACGAAGAGCAAGGCAAGAGAGGAAGTGGGAGTCAGTCGCGAGTGAAAGAGGGGAGCAGGGTTTATATAAGGGTTCGAGGGCACGGAAGACGAGGCATCGCTTACCTGGGTTGGATGGGACCGGATGGGCCGGGGGGCCCAAGGCCCAGTCCGTTGGGGAGCAGGGTGAAAGTCAGCGCCCGACGCGGACGGCGAGGAGCTTGAGAGACGCCCGACGAAGACCCGGCGGCGTCCAGTGACCAGACGATACGCGCGGAACGGGATGGCGGTGTCCAAGCGGGCCCACTGGCGGACCCGACCAAGGAATCAAACGAGACGATGTAACGGGCGAGCCCCCGTGTCGGCGAAGAGGTGGCCCGCGGCGGGGAGCGAGGGCAAAGCTCAAAAAGGGCCCGGGCAATGTCGGCAGAAGACGCCGAGTAGCACAAAGCTGCACCAACGTACGAGGGCAAAGTCAAAACGCAAGAAAAGAAAGCGAAGGAAAAGCATGCATTAAAGCAAAACAAGTGTTACAATAGCCGGCGACACGGCGGGAAAAAAACAACAACACTTAACAACAACAAAGTACGGATACAAAAAAAAGAAGAGAAGAAAAGAAGGACGAGGCGTCCCAGACGCCACCCCACGAAGGAAAACCCACAGCCCGAAAGGGCGTGGGCGCAACCGCGGATAGCTCCACGACGGGCCTAGCGGGCCGACTTCGAGGACCCCGACAGGAAGTGGCGCAGGTCAATAGCCGGAAGGGACGGAGACCCACGGGAGCGGCGATGGCCGCGCGACCGACGAGGCTTTTTCGAAGAATCGGTAGCGGCAACGACAGCAGGAACGGCGATCATACTATGCGCGCTGAAGGCACGCGAGGTACCGGCGGAGCCCGAGACGGCAGCAAGAGCGGCATCGGGGTAGGCGACGGCAGGATGGCTCGTGAGAGGGTCGGAGCGGCGAACCTGGGAGAGGCGACGGTGGACGTCGATCAGCACAGCGTTGAGACGTTGAGTCTCAGCCACGGCCACGCTGTTAGGGACGCCAGCGGGCGACATCAGGCACATGGCCCAGGCGGCGTGCTGGAGTTGCACTTCCCGGCCGTACTCCTCGAGGATGTCTTGAACACTCATGGCGAAGGGGGGATGGTATGGGAAGTTGAAGAGTTGAGTAGGCTATTTATAGGAAGGAGAAGGGGGAGCGGCTCGAACACCGAGGAACTTTAATGGAGGTGGTTGTAGGCGGGACGGGGACGGGCGGCCCGCGGGCCCAGGCCCGTCGAGGAAGGGGGGAGTACTGTTGGTACCATGGACGCGGACCGCGGCCCATGGACCGAACAAGGCCTTGCGGCGGCCCGGGCGAGTGGGCGGGCCTAACGGACGAGACCCGAGGACGGCGGTGGAAGGCTATAAATACCTCCCCTGGTCCAACAGGGGGGTTGATAATTTTCAGAGATATACTTGTACTAAGTTGTGGTTGTGAGCTTACTCCGGCGAGCCCGCACACCAACACTAACTAACTAGTGATTAGTCTAACACAAATCAAATCCAAACCTTGGTTGAGGTTCGACGAACGGTTTGGTTCGTTTAACATTTTTATTATATTTTATATTTATATTATAAACTTATATTATATAATTTTTTATTATAGATTTATATTATATATTTCATAACTTATGTATATTTTTGTAATTTTTCATTAATAAAGTATATATTAATTTTTTAATGTCTAAGGTTTTGAATTTGCGTGTTTTTAGTTTTTCCCCACTATCGTCAATGAGTATGTTTCATAGGTTAATTAACAAAAAGAAAAGATGACTAAAGATTGACTCAACAAAAAAAAGACTATAAACAATGCTTTTTTTAATGTTTATTTTTCAAAGATAGACATGGTCATTAGGGATGCAAAAAAAATTCATTATTCGACGAACTATTCGTTTCGGGTTCGGTTCGATTATTAAACAAATCGAATCCAAACCCAAGAGTAGACTCGTTTATTTAAGAGTAGGCTCGGTTAATATCCCTACTCAGGAGTAAGGGTGTAAATGGATCCGGGTCCGACCCAGATCCGATCGTCCGAGTCTAGGGTTACTTTTAGCCCCATTAAAGGTTTTGGACCCGGAGGTCCGGTTCCAGGTCCAGATTAGCCAAACCCGAATATTATAAATGTTTATAATATATATTTTCTAATATATTAATAACTTAGGGTTTAAATATAAATATTTTATAATATATTAGTAACTTAAGGGTTAAATATAAATACACCAAATATTTAGACTAATTAACTATTATTTAATTAAATATTTAACTTTGTTGTTAGTTTTAATTATTATTAACTTAAAATGCTATTTTTATTTATGTTTATTAATTTTACTAAATTTTTTATGAACTATTTTTGTATATTTATTGATTTTTTTAGGTTAAAAAAATCATATATTGAACTCAGACCATACCTGGATTTTTTTATGGGTCTGAGTCCAAACATTTACATTACCGGACCCAGGCCAACTTAGGTCTGGGTTCAAGCCAGCCAACCAGTCCAGACCCGATCTACTTAGGAGTGAGTCGTCCTGAATTTGTCTCGTTCGGTGCCCTGTTTTTCCAGAACTGGGCAAGGCCGCCCTGTTCTCACTCCTAGTCTTAAATAAATAAAAAATGTAAATTCTATGTAATAAGTAATTATTATATAGTAATCTTCAATTATTGTAAAATTTAATTTTTAATATTATAGGGTTTATAATGCAAATTGTTTCAGATCTTGGCCTTTTAGGTAACTCGTGTCCTTACTCGTACAGCCTACTTACTACCCATTCTTCTTCACTGTTTTTATAAGTTAACTGATTTGGTTGCCATTTGCTCCTCCCTCCATTCCACCGACTACCGATCACTCCTCTTCTCTACCGGAGACGATCTCTTAGGTTGTAGGATAAGATCTGAAAAGATGTCTCGAGATCCCAATCCCTTCGATGAGGTTCAGGAGGATGTGAACCCCTTTGCTGGTGTTGGTTACTAATCTCTCGCATTTTCTATATTCCTTCTTCTTCTAATTTTCTCTGCGTAATTTCTATTTCTGCATCGATTTTTTTTGAAAATATATGTATTTCTTCTTCTTTTTATCAGTTCGTAATGCTACACTTGTCTGATAACTTTGTGAAATTGGTTTCCTTGGATTTAGTAGATCTACGTTATGTAATGTTGTTAAGGAACAACTGAGAAAGGGTTGTGTTACTTGCATTTGAAAACAAATACGGCATTGATTTTGACATTTTTGGTTGTTTGTGTTGAACTGCCATTGATTGATTCGCTAAACTGCGTGTTGTGAATTTTATTCCAAGTAGATCTAGTATGCTAATTTGGGAATGGGTGAATTGTTTCCATGTTAGTTTCTTTTTTTTTTTTTTTTTTTTTTGATAACGGAAGGTACTTCTCTCAGATGTAGAGCTATAACCTCCGGATGGTATACTGAGCCACATAATATATCATCGGGTAAATTTAAGTGGAAATGTCAAAGTAATATTCGAATCCTGAACTTCAGAAACCTTAATACTTCATAAGACCAGTGAGCCAACCTTAGTTTCTTCTTAGCGCTATGATGACTAATGATTTTTAATTTGCTATTTTGTTCAACATATTGTACTTCATAATCCATATTGTTTTGTGTTAGCAGTTACTAATAACAACACATGGAGCTTAATTTACCTGCTTTCATATTCCAATTAACTTATCTAATGAAGTGATCATTTGTTTTACAGAATAATGGAGGTCTAGGTTCAAGACCAAAACATTTCCCACTTGTAACTGAGTCTTTGGATTTTGGAAACAGAAACGATGCCACTGTTGACATACCATTGAATAGTTACAATGTAAAATATTAACTCGATTTTAATAATGTTTCTTATGCTTTATCGCTTAGAAAGATTTTAACTCAATTATAGAAAGATTCGTACTAAAATCTCTTACTACATACATTCATACAGGATACTAATACCAATGGGAAGGACCTTGCATCTTGGGAAAAAAACTTGAAAAGAAGAGAGCAGGTTGAACGTTCATTTCTATTTTTAAAACAATGTTACTGTTATCTTCCCTGTGTCATCCACTGGTTGGAAATAATTTAGACCATTATCTATTTTCATGATATCGTGTGTGCTTTCATGTATATCTTATATTACATTTTTTGCATTTAAATGTTTCTCACTGATTCATTGTGCAATGTTGTATGCTTACAGGATATAAAACGGAGAGAGGATGCATTGTCAAAAGGTAAAATAAAACTGATTTCTTTAGTGATATTAATATGTGCCATTTTGCATACTAAGTCTTAACAGATAAATATGGATTAATTTTTAATTATCTATGCAGTCGGTGTTTCAACTGAGGAGAAAAATTGGCCACCGTTATTTCCCATTATCCATCATGACATCGGAAAGGAAATACCAATCCATGCTCAAAGGATGCAATATCTTGCATTTACAAGCTGGTTAGGTACATCACTAAATTGTATAGGAATTATCTTATATCCTTCCTAAGTTCTAATCCCTCGATGATATTTTATTCAAAAAAAAATTATTCAAAAAAAATGATCCCTAGATGATAGTGATGGATCGTAGTCTAGTCTTCATCTAAAATCAATCTTCTGCCTAATACTCGATAAGAACACCAATACTATAGGTAAATGTTGCACAGAGATAAAATTTCAAAGACTGCATCCTTGACATAAAAAGACTCTCGCAAGTGATTACTTTCTAATAATGACAATTAATATCGCTTGTGAATTTGAGTCTTCTAATAAAGAATATTGAAACACAAACCCTATTTATATAAAATAACAAAATCTCCATAAGTTTTAATTACATATAAAAGTTGTACACACGCTGCTAAATAGAATATTTCTAGTTGGTGAAATGAGTTCATATTTCATAGTAGGTTCAAGGTATGGATGAATTTGTGCTTTTTAGAGAATAGGTAGGCAGATAGCTATTAGCTATGTATTCAATTAGTTATTTTTTAGCCTTTGAATTGCCACATTTTCTTTTAACAGGGATTGTTCTTTGTCTTGCGTGGAATTTCATTGCCGTGACTATCTTTTGGATCAGGGGAGGAGGTAACTTTATTTCTATTGCTATTTCATAGTTTGGTATACATGCCGTTTAATATTCATTTTTCTTTATCTCTATGTTTTATACTGTTTAGTCTCATTCAATTTCAGGTGTCAAAGTATTTTTTCTTGCCACTATCTATGCTCTTGTTGGATGTCCTTTGTCGTATTTGATGTGGTATCAACCCCTCTACCGTGCAGTGAGGTTTGCATCAAGAATTTTCATTTTTGTATTGAATATCTTCAAGTTGCAGATGTATTTGCATTGAATGGAAATGAGTAAACAGACTCTTAAGTTTAAAAAAATACATTACAGGATTTGCAGCATTGGGTTATTTTATTTTAAAATCAATTTTTGTACCATCAACGAGTCAATGATTGTAATTAGTTTCCCCTTACAGGACTGACAGTGCATTGAAGTTTGGATTATTTTTTATCGTGTTTATGGTAACTTGTCATTTCTCCTTGATCTATCTTTTTTTTTAAATGTAATATTTTCTAATTTTTTCTGACTGCATTCCATGATGCAGATTCACATTGGCTTCTGTATTTTTGCTGCTATTGCACCTCCTATTGTATTTAATGGGAAGTCCTTAACGTAAGTTTTGTTGAGCTTTGGAAATTTTTATAATTGTATCTTAAATGATGAATAGAATTTATGACGAAGATAAGTGAAAATCTAGACATTAAAAAAACATAGCACCCTAACCCGAACCCTAACCTTAGATCTCAAACATGACAGATTTATTTTTCCTCTTCCCAATCTTTTGTTAGCTGTCTAACCTAAAATCATCATGTAGTTATAGAAAGCAATGATTGAATGGTATTTAGATGGAAAATTTAGATGTATTCCACAAGTTAAGTTGAATGTAGGTATATGTGCTTTTTGCATATTTGCCCCTAGGAATGGGATAGCCATTTATTTACTTCAATATTTAATTTCTTCTTAACAACGACAAGTGAAAAAAATATTGCTTCTAATGTGTTATCTTATAAATTTAATCAGGGGAATCCTTGCAGCAATCGACACCTTCTCGGGCAGTGTCATTGTAGGGGTAATGGAGTAACTCTCTTTTTACATAGTTTAAAATAGATTTCTATTCAAATCATTTACTATCCCTTTCAAATTTAAACACTAATACATTATAGTATTATTACAATAAGGCTTACAGTTTTTTTTGTAAACTGCTTGTTGATAAACCAGATTTTCTACTTAGTTGGATTTGGGCTATTTTGTCTGGAATCTCTACTGAGCATTTGGGTACTTCAGGTTTGTAATTCATTCACATATTTAATTTGGTATCTTGACACCAAAATATTTACTTAATATAATCAATGATCCTTCTTTTCGTCCATGCAGAAAGTGTATATATATTTCAGAGGAGCGAAGTGAATTCAAAAGGGTGTTTTGAGCCGTCATCTACTTCCTTGATGAGCATTCCTCGGGTTTAGTGTGTAAGTGAGAGGGTTTTGCTGTTTCTCTTTTTTATTTAACATGATTTAAACAGAGAAATTAATTATGCATTTTTAATTATTTTATACTTTTATTCAAATTAGAGTGTTAGACCTGTTTTGAATGTTATTCTCTCAATCCGTTAATCTTAAGTTATGAATGTTATGGATGCATATACAATTAGACAAGTACAAATATAAAATGGCAGTGATGATTTTAAAGAAGAAGGCTTATAGAGTCATAAACTCATAATTAATAGAGGATTAAGTTAACTGATATTTATTTACAAGGAAATTAAGAGCAGATAATCATATCACCTGATGGTGACAAACTTGTTTGTACCATGTCTTGCCCAATGATTTTTCAAGTCAATAGCATCCTTAAGGTCACATCCTTCCATAGCGAGTCTATGAAGAAGTTTTCCATAAGCACCGTTGCTCATTTTCCTCCCAGCTAATCGCGATCCTGGTCTTGATGTGCTCATTGGAAGTGGGTACTCAGATATTGTTGTGGTGCAGCAGGATGACTGCCATCCACCAGCTCCCCATTTATAGCATTGCCGAGAAACTCCAGTACAAGAACATATAGGTGTGGGAACACCTGAAAAATCAAAGCTAACCCCTTCACCCACTACCAAATCAAGATTCCTCTTTTCCCTTTTCCCCGTGAACGTCGCCGAAGAAGCATCGTCCTCCTCCTCCTTTTTCTTTTTCTTCTTCTTCTTCTTGTTGTTGTTGGTCACAGAGGATCGTTTCTTAAGCTGATTTGTCGTCTGCTTATCGTTACCCAACAATGCATTTCTATTATTCTTGGTCTCCGTTGAAGGTGGAATGGATGGTAGGAAATTTCTCTGAGGAACCCACGCAACGTTGATAGTAGAAGTTCTGTCGGTGCTTCCTTCTGGCAAACCAGAAGAGCTTTTCCCCTGATTACACGAATTCATTTTCAGGAAACCCTCCTGAAAAGAAATTACAATTTACAAAGAAGAGAAATGTTTAACTTACTCTTTTCTTTAATTTGAATCAGTAGAGAGAGTACCTGGTCAGATGAGAAATCCCAATTCCGAATTCCCACCCTCTCCTTCGCATCCATCTTTTATCTGCTCGAAAGGTTGGTGCACTCGATGGAACCCGTTCATATATATTAAAATACGCTTTGATGCTAACCTGCAAAGGAAAGTAAACAAAGAGAGATAGATAGATAGATAGATAGATAGAAAGAAAAACCTTTAAATGCTCTGCCTGCCCCACCTTTGCAATATGCCATAATGTCAGAACTGGATTAAACTTGGAACCAAAGATCAAAACTCACTTCCAGCAAAAAAAAAAAACAAAAAAAAAACTTCACCAAAACCGCCAACAACAAAAATCCATCAATTAATCCATCTATCACACTCAGTCTCTCAGAAGAAGAAGAAAGAACAAACTATCAAAGAGTTTGAAGATGAAAACAGCTGTTTTCACTATATTTTTTGTGTGAACACTGACTATATTATATTCACTCTTTTGGCATTGCCACTTGACAGATTGACTCTAGTGTTTCTGAGCATCTCTGCTAGCCCATGTGAACAAGCGATACATACCAACCTATCTACCTACCTACTGTCTAGTCAAGTATTTTTTCCTCACCAAACTTATTTTTTGAGTAATATTACGAAAATAACATTGAGAAAGGAGTTTACAATATAAATTCTAAATATAAACTGGAGTTATCCCCAAATGGAGAAAGCATGTTATTTTAGGTTTCTGATGTTATTTAAATCTCTAGAAATCTAGAATGGATGTTCTGGTTATTTTGGTCTAAAATAAAATAACTACAAACGATCAACGATTCAAATTTCAAAAGCAACAATAAAAGCATAGTCAAAACAAGGATAAGGAAAATAAGAAAGAAAAGTAAACAGTAATACTTTTGATGATAAGAAAAGTTCTACTGGTAAAACTTTTAAAAAAGCTCCACTGTTGATGACAGATGATGTCCCGATTGTGTAATCGGAATCTCGGAAGAAGGTAAGGGAAGATTATGTTTCTAATACAATATTGCAGCCTCAAGTCCATGGAACATATATGGTGTAGCAAGATGAGGGCAGAACTGTAAACAATGAACCGTAGGTACATGATACTAGGGCAAGTGAATTCTAAAATTGGCCCGAATTTGGTAATGGGCCTCCAGACCTACCACTGTTAGAAGAAATGAATATAATATAAATCGAAAGACATTCAATAACAGTAGATGATATTTCAACTAGAACTCATATCAAACCATCTTCCGAACTTAGATGCATCAGTCGGCTCCTCCAACTTTATATCTTCCAGAGGATTAACCACTGACCCACCCGGTCAGAAGGAAAGCCTTGAGGGAAAGCATTATGGAACATGCAAACTCCATAGAAGAGAGGGAAGCACAGTTAGAATTCCCATGAATGAATGCCCTTCTATCCTCCGGTACTGGAACGCAATTGTCAAATGCTTATATACAATTCTTGGGAAAAATTTCAAGCGTGGAGATAAATCCTCCACGCTGGCCAGATCTTAATTCCCTCCTCTATCGGAGAATCGCCTCTCCTGAGCGATGTCTCTGATGGTGTGGAACATCAGGGGGTGAGTTCAAAAAAGAGACAGCTAGAGTTACAAAATTTGCTAGTGGAAAAGAAGATCGAAATTTTCGGTATTCCGGAAACCAAACTAAAATTGGTCAAGCAAAGAGATTTGATAGTCAATCTTACTACGGATTGAGCGATTATAACAAATTTGGATGAGTCAAACATAAATAACAGAGATTTAATTTGGGTGGGAGTGAAAAGATCACAATAGTCTCTCCATCCGATTGAGATTAAGAGGCAATCAATACATGTGGCAGTGGAGAACACGGGTGGGTATAACTTCTTTTTTACTATCATTTATGGATCCAACCTACCAGTTGCACGTGCTGAATTATGAAGCACTATCGCTGATCTAAAAGTTCAATTCTTACAACAAGAATGGATTTTGGCAGGTGATTTCAATGAAATCAGATTACCGGAGGACAGAATTGGGAGTGGCAATTTTGACCAAGCGGGTGTTAACGCGTTTAATGATGCAGTAGACGGATTGGTAGAACTTGAACCCAAGGGAGGGAAATTCACTTGGGTTAATGGATTCACTGTCGGACACACCAAATCAAGGATCGACAGAGTGTTTGGTACTGATGCTTGGATCACGAAATCGCTGATCACTAAAAGTTCAATTCGCACAACAAGAATGGATTTTGGTAGGCGATTTCAATGAAATCAGATTACCGGAGGATAAAATTGAGAGTGGCAATTTCGACCAAGCGGGTGCTAACACATCTAATGATGCAGTAGACGGATTGGTAGAACTTGAACCCAAGGGAGGGAAATTCACTTGGGCTAATGGATTCACTGTCGGACACACCAAATGAAGGATCGACAGAGTGTTTGGCACTGATGTTTGGATCACGAAATGGCCTTTGGTTCGGCCAAATTTAAATCATCGTACTTCCAGTGATCATGCAACACTGATCATAGAGCTGATAGAATATGATGGTGGTAAGAAACTGTTTAGATTGTTTAGTAGCTGGTTGAGATGTAATGATATTTTAATGTGATTTTTACCAAAGCATGGGAAGTGAATATTTTGGGCTCCCCGATATTCATACTTCAAGAGAAATTAAAGAGAGTTAAAACAACAATAAGGGACTGGGCTCTCCTCCATGGCAATCCATCAATTAAATCAAGAGAAGTCTCTATCAAATTAAATTCAGCAGTGAAGACTCTACTCATCGATCCAGATAATACCTTTTTACAGCAAGACTGCGTTCAACTAAAGGATCAACTATCTGAATTGAAAATTAGGGAAGAATTGGATTTACGACAACGTTCTCATATCGACTGGATCTGTGAAGGAGATCAGGGCATTAGTTTTTTTTCTAGGACGATCAAGAGTCGCTGTTTTAGAAATTCAGTTATGAGGACTCTCGCAACGGATGGTTCCCAAAGTCACTAATCTCTAAGAAATGAAGAGCAGGTTGGTCACTCATTTTATGGATCTGTTTCATTGTGAAGTAAGGGACAAACCAACCACTATTTTCAATTTTCTCGAGCATGTTACGGTAATAATGAATGCAAAACTGAGAGTCTTTCCTAATGAGGAAGAAATCAGAAAAACTCTGTTTGAAATGCATCTGAATAAAGTCTCAGGGCCCGACGGTATAGGAGCTAATTAATTTTATAAATACCATTGGGGCAAGTGGTGAAACATGATCTCATTCAAATAGTTCTGCATTTCTTTCGATCAAAGCATATTATTCCATCTTTAAACAACACTTTCATAACCATGATTCCAAAGGGTCACGGTTCTACTAATTTAGGTGATTATCGTCCGATCTCATGTATTGGGACTCCGTACAAACTGATAGCAAAAATTCTGCCAGTTAGGCTAAGTGAGATTCTCCCAAAGTTTATTTCAGCCAACCAAATTGGATTCTTGAAAGGTAGGAGGATCATCAGTGACAACATAGGGCTTGTTCATGAGTTTCACTTGGGATTCAACAGGAAGAATACGAGTAACAGGACTATTATATCTTTAGATTTCATAAACGCATTTGACTCGGTACGATGAGATACAATTCTAGTAATGAACTATAAGCAATTACAGGTCGCCGCAATTATCGAGAGAATCGGACGAGCATGGAGCCACGACGGTATATGGGCTAAATGGATACAAATAAATGGGTACAATAAAAATCGCTCACTAGACCAAATAAAATCTAGGCAATGTGATTTTGTGACCTGAAAATCATTTCTAAAATACAAGAAGGAAACAGAAAAATGTATGGAATGTGGGGTCGATGGGAGGCTTAAGTGGGTGGGCAGTGGCAACAATCTCTCGCTAAGGAATGTTTATGAAACAATTAGACCGAGTGGCCAGCGAGATCCTTTATCACGGGGTATATAGGCTTCTAAGATCCCTAAGGTTGGGAATTTCCTTTGACGGATGAGGTGGGGGAAATTGCCAAGACTCGATAGACTCATAATTAGGGGACTACAGTCGGACGGGATATGCTACCTCTGTAGAAGAGAAGCTTAATCAATCAATCATATTTTTTACTCATGTTGTTACACCAGGAATATAATCGGGAACTGTCTACTGGCTTTGAGAGAATTAATTCAACAAAGCAGCTGCATCGACTTCAGTTCTATGAGTACTGAAATTGATCAAGTAAAAATCAACTCTCCCAACTAAGGAATTCATTGGACACTTCTATTAGTAGCTAATTGGAGCATATGGAAGGAGCGCAATAAAAGAAAAGTTACTGACATTCATCTAAGTGAAGGTATAATTATGAAGCAAATCATCTGTAATACAGAATGGGGATTCAAGGAACACCGATACAAGAAATCACACAAATGCAAAAATGAGGCAATGACTTATCAACACTGAAATGCTTTTGCTATGCTAAACATGGAGGAACCTGAAAGGAGCGGAGGAAACCTCAGCTAATTAATGTTGGTTTCAACCTTGGCTAATCGATGTTGATTTTAAATCTACTACAATGCCTTCCTGTTATTTGTTTTTGATGGGGGTGAAACCCGACCAGTACTCCAAGACGCGCAAGCAAGCGCCAAGCGGGGAACTCCGCGGGAAACCGGACCGGAACTCAAGTGCGCAGAGCTCTGCTTCGCTAGGAATCCTTCTTCTCCAAATGACTTGCCTTTAATGAGTGGAGGGTGCCCTCTATTTATAGGGGTTCTTATGGGGGCAATATGGTCATTTTGGTAGTAACCGCCTAACTGTCCAACTGATCAGATTGGGTCCCAGGATCGACTTCCAGAGATCGACTTTCTGGGGGTCGACTTTCCTGGTGATCGACTTTATTCAGAAGTCGATCCCAGGGAAGTCGATCCTCAGGAAAGTCGATCTTCCTAGGATTCGACCTGGGACCTCCCCAACCCTAGAATAGATACCTCAACTCATCTTAGGCTATCCGGACTTCTAGTTGCTGGTAGGTTGTGACCGTGTTCAGGATACTGTATCACCAGTACTCCCCCCTCCTCTGCGTATTAGATACTTTGGGATACGTCTTTTAGTACTATGGTCTGTGTGTCGGACCTTGTATTATCAGTATTCCCCCCTCTTTGCGTGCTGGGATGTGGATTTTTGGTGATGTCCCTGGATGTAAAATCCTCTCTCACCAGTATTCCCACCCTCTCTACGCCTGCGAGGTTGTATCTATGCTTCCACGGAGGTTGTCACGCGCTTTTGCCAACTATTGATACAGTATCCCGAACACGGTCACAACCTACCGGCAACTAGAAGTCCGGATAGCCTAAGATGAGTTGAGGTATCTATTCTAGGGTTGGGGAGGTCCCAGGTCGAATCCTAGGAAGATCG
>LFYR01001016.1:136312-146677 GCA_001185155.1 Zostera marina | reverse complement strand
CTGGCCGAAGCGACAGAGTAACTTTTGGATCAGCATCAATGCCAAAGCGACAAGATGGGATGAGATCATTAAGGCCAAAGCGACAAAATGATCTCCAAGTCTATCAAGGCCAAAGCGACAAGATAAAGAATTATTGAGGCCAAAGCGACAAAATAATTCTTGGTCCATTAAGGCCAAAGCGACAAAATGGACCTTGATCTATTAAGGCCAAAGCGACAAAATAGATTTCTAATGTAGGGTACTAGTTAGAGTCGTAGGTAGTGATTTCGAAAGAGTGTCACAAAAATAAAATCTAACTATTCTATTTTGTAACTTGTACTAGCATAGAGACTAAGAGACTACAATTTAGGACTACAATTCTAGACTTGAACCCTGGTGTATTAGTCAAGCTCCGGCCATAGCGACAGAGTGACTCTCGATCCTTATCAAGGCCATAGCGACAAGATGGGATAGGATCATTAAAGCCAAGGTGACAAAATGATCCTTGGTCTATTAAGGCCATAGCGACAAAATAGATTGAAAACGAGGGTATCGTTGATTGTAGTCGAAAATTTAGAATATCGGGGCTAGATTCGTAAATGAGAAACCGACTTAGATTCTTAAGTCGCAATTTGGACTCATAAATCGTAAACTAGACTTGTAATCGCAATTTAGTCACTTTGGACGTAAATTGGATTTTGTAACCATCGCCTAGACTCGCGGGTCGTAAGCTAGGTTTGAGCAACGTGTATCATCCAGCCAAAGCGATGGATGATACATGAGGTTGAAGAGACGGATGTCATCTAGCCGGAGTGATGGATGATTGATCCGTCTGAAGCGATGGATGATTATTCTAAACACGATACTGCGTATATCTCTATGGATTAAAGAGAGATTTATTTAGAATAATATCGCTATTGAGAATACATGAGAATAGCATGAGCGACAATTAAAATAATCGACATGTTTTGGTCGCTGGTTGCCACTGACAGAAGCATAGCCTGCATGGTTACTCTGGCCAATCCTATCTCTTAACAGGTGATAGTTCCTCACTACTAATGTGATGCATTTGATTGCGAGTGTGAACTGTGGCTCTGGTTGCCATCACTGTGATAGGATTGAGAGCGTGGGCTATGGTCATAACTGTTACTGGGTCGAGAGTGTGAGCTATGGCTTTCGTGGCCATAACTGTTACTAGACTGAGAGTGTGAGTGATGACTTTGGTGGTCATAACTGTTGATGAGAAGCTCCTCTCTGTACCGAGGAGGACTAGTCGAGATTTCAGACTGGGAACTTGTATCCTAGTATGTATCTTCATAGCGAGGTTTTTTCCGGCTGGGCGGCTCGACTCCGTCCAGCTTATTATTGTTCTCCTCTTCTATCTCAATGAATGATCGTGCTCGTTGGAAGAGGTCGGGGAGGGTCTCCACTTTATGGAGCGTAAGGTTCTGGGCCAAAGGGGAGTAGGGCACTAGCCCATTCATGTACCCCGCTATAGCCAGACTCGGGATTAGGTCGTTCACTTCTATCATCATCGAAGTGAACTTAATCGTGTAATCCCTCAGAGACAGTTTGTTCTGTCGTAATGCGAGCAGTGCGTTGGCACTGTGTTTTATTCTGATCATCCCCACATGTTGGGCGATGAACTTCGAAGAGAGGTCCGCAAAGCTGGAGACTGAGCCAGCTGGTAGACCAGAGAACCACCGATAGGCGTTGCCTTTGAGAGTGCCGGGGAATGCCCGACAAAACAGTCCGCTATCGGTGGTCTGCGGTTCCAAGATACTAAGGTAGAGGTTGATGTGATCTTTTGGATCACTCGAACCGTCATACGCTTCTATCTTGGGTACCCGTCAGGTTGGTGGAAAAGATTCATTCAAAAGGTCCTTGTGAAAAGGAGCGCTTTTGATTCTCAAGAACTCGATCGGACTGCTGGCGACCGGATTGTCGGACAGCTTCCGACGAAGATCTTCCACGAACTTTGTTGTAAGAGTCCTGTGAGTGCGACTCTTGCTAGGTCCAGCCTTTGCCTTAGGAGGTGCTGGAGATTTCCTCTTTTTCTCCGTAGACGGAAGATAGTAAGACCCAGATTCACCCGCTCTTTCGCGGGTGATGGCCTTTTTGCCCCTTGCTTTCTCGAGGTTGCTAACTCTTTTTTCCATAGAATCCATAAAGTTAATCAACCTCTCTTGTAGCGCAGGAGTTAGGTTCACTCCCCCATTTGATGGTAGTGATGAGGGCATCTCATGTGTCGAAAATGGTATATTGGAGCATGGTATAGTACGGGAACCAACCCTCCTACCAGAAGCTCCTACCTCAGTAGCAATGGCGAGAGCTTTCTTTTTATGATCCTTAGTAAAAGGAGCCATAAATGGGATGGTTGCTTCTATCGGGTCGAAGCAACAGACTACGAGTGTAAGTTCTTCCGAAGTGTCGGAAGCTATGGGTAGGTACCTGCCCCCCCGGGTGTCACAAAACAGAAAAAAAATTCATAAAATATTTCTTTGTAGTTTTGTGACCCCCTTGAGCAGTACTACTAGTCCCCAAAGTTTGGAATTAGCAAAAAATATCGCAAATTTTTTGCAATTTTTCAGCAGAAAATCGTGCCGCCGGAGGTCGTTTTCGGGATGCCTGTTTAGACCTAACCCAGAAAAGATTCCTTGCACTGTTGGGAAACTCTGCCTTATTGTACTCGTAGAGAAAACTTTTTTCACGTGATGTGTGGTCGTAGAATCCCAAAATCAGATCTGGGTATTCCGGAGGTGGACCGACAGAATCACTGGTAGTGAAAAAAGGTAAAAAGCTCCATACTCTTTTTTTTTTTTTTACCGAAACGACGATGCGAGTCCAGCCAAAGCGATGGATTTTCGTTTCGGTAAAAGAGCTGGGCTATGCGTGTCTTATTCAGCCGAAGCGATGAATGAAGACGATGATCGAATGACTGAATCGACAATTCAACTATGGGAATCGCCTATTCAGTGTGGGAGTCGGCGACTCAACTGTGGGAATCGCCTACTCAGTGTGGAATCGTCGATTCAAGTGGGAATCGACGATTCAGATGGGGATAGGTGATTTTCTATGAAAAATCCAATCTATATGGAAGTGAAAGTGCCAGAGCAAAAGGCATTGACAACACTTGCTCAAAAAGCTAAAGGAATCGGCGACTCCCTATGTGGAATCGGCGATTCAACTTATGGCCTTTTTGAACCGAGCCGTGGACAGCACTCTTAGCTAGCAGAATAAGCAATTGGCGACTCACTAGGTGGAGTCGGCGATTGCCTGTGTGAATCGGAGATTCCTTGACACAAAGTCAGCGACTCACCCTAAGGGAATCGAGCTGAACTTTGCGAAGAAAATTTCGCGATTACGACGGGATATCGTGGTTCGATAGTCCCACAGACGGCGCCAGCTGATGAAGCACGGAATCTGCTACCAGTAGGCTCGCGGGGTTACGAGGAGGGCCGGAGGCTTTGGAGTCCACGACGCGCGCTCTACGTCAATGTACCTGCAGAAGTGGAGGGGAATCGGCGACTCCCTTGGGAGTAGGCGATTCGGGCTCCTTGGATTGCTCTGGTGTGGTGTGGTCAAGTGGGAATGACTTGGGAGTAGAGGACCCCCAAGGACCCCTTTTATAGGGTCTTCGGGGACGTTTCCCCATTCATTAGCGTGGGGCCCACCTCATTATGGTGCCCTATTTAAGGGTGCCATAATGACGTGGGCCCACCCAAGTAACGGCTGGGAATCGGCGACTCAGGTATGGGATTCGCCGATTCAGATGTGGAGTCGCCGACTCCCCATGAGGCAAGTTGGCAGTCTATCAGAACTGACCACGAGGCCTAGAGTCGGCGATTCACCTCTGGAATCGGCGACTTGGTAGTATCAATCGGCGATTCCCAGGTGTTTCCTTGAGTACTTGTCGTAGACACTTCCTCCGCATTTGTGGAACTCTCCGGGGGTCCGGCATAAAGCGACGGAACCCTAGTCCTTGTCGAAGGGCGTTGCCGGGAGTGACTGACGTGATCAGGCATGTCTCACCAGTCGGCGGCTCCCCTTGTGGAGTCAGCGACTCAGTGCAAGGCCCTTGTGGTCGTACGCCCTGTGGAGTCGGCGACTCAGTGCAAGACCTCTTGAGCTGGGGGAGATTCCCGAGGCCTCTGTGTTGGCGATTCCCATTGTGGAGTCGGTGACACATGCAGGTCCTGTGAAGGGAAAATCCTTCAAGCGAAGGGAACAGGGCTCAGCTGCCATTGGGTCGGCGACTGCTGGCCGTGACTCGCCGATTCCTCACATTGAATCGGCGACTCGTGTGCTGGAGTCAGTGACTCCCATGCTTATTGATGATTCTTCCGCGCGTCGCACCGCTCCGCTGGTTGTGAACGCGGAAGGCCATATTGTGTCGGGACTGAACCCGAACCAAGGTCCTTCTCTGAAGAGAAAGAGAAGGCGCACCACTGGGAAGGGCAAAGTACATGTGCCCGAAGAGAACGAAGGGGTCCCTCCTCCTCTAAACATTAACTTTGAGGAGACCTTGACTGTGGACCGTGGTGCTCCTAATCCACGCCGTAGAGCGGGCCGGTGCTCTGAAAGAACTCCGCCACCTCCTGTGGATTTGGATGCTAGTCGAGACCCGGACCTCGACTTATGTACTTATATTGGAGCTTTGAACCCATCTGGGTTCGCTCACTGCGAAATCGCCGTGAATGGCGTTCCAAGTTTGCTTCCGATCGGCCGTTCTGGGGACGGCGAATTTGAACAAGTGATGACTCATGCAACCTTGGATGGGTCTGATGGAGTCAATCCCCCTTCGAGCCTGAATGCGAGCGACGCTCGATCACTACTGTCGGGGATTCAACTATCTGGTCATCTGCGATTCTGGATGTCGCGATACCAGCCAATAAATCTGCCACCCCCGGGATTCCAGGCCATCCCAAGGGTCTACTTCAAGCACTTCTCCGAGCTGCCGATTCCGGAGATCATTAGTGAAGTGCTTCTGACATTTGAAGTGTCCCTGTCGCAGCTCCCGACGGGATTCTTTGTGATCCTGCGGGGTTTTATGAACATTTGCTGGGGGTTAAACATTCCTGCGACGGTGAGCTTGTTTCTGTACTTCTACAAGCTCACCAAAGAGAAGTTTGCATCTGGTCGCTTCAGATTCACGCGACGACATTTCGATAAGAACATCGTCGATGAGTTGCCGACAAACTTCGGATGCAACTGGAGAAGGGAATTTATCTTCATAACTTCTGAATTTCTTCCCGGGAGTCGGGAAATATGGAATGATCCAAATCGAGTGCACATGAATGCCTCGATCGAGCTGAGCACGAGGGATATTGAGGCCTCGGATCGAATAGCGTGTACTCTGACAACATATTCTGTGTCACGCGGTGTTCCCTTTGTTCTTTGCCAAAGGGAAGACTTCACATTCGATGACGTGGAAGAAGCGCATGAACCACCGACTGAGAAGGAGCTGGAGGGTGGAAAGAAACGCTCGATTTTATACCACGACGCTGCACCTCTTTACATGCGCAAGAGGTTTCGAGAAGGCAAGTTGATTAGGCTGAGAAAGAAGAAAACTTCTTGCAGCGAGCCTCGCCGGACCTTTGAGCACGGGTCGAGCACTCGCTCCGCACCACCACCTCCCAGAGGCTATGTGCCTTACACTTCTGCTGGGGTGACACTTCCCGATTTCATGGCTGATGCTGAAACTCGGAGGGAAGCGATGTCACTCCTTTTGGGTCATCCTGGGACTTGGTGCCGGAGCGAGCTACTGAAGCATATGAATGCCGCATGCTACATGGCACATGCTTGTTATCATGGAGACTCTATCCATGACGTCGAGAAGTGGTGAGACGTGCCTGATTACGTTAGTCACTCCCAGCAACGCCCTTCAAACAAGGAATAGGGTTCCGTCGGTATATGCCGGACCCCCGGAAAGGCTTCCACGGTGCGGAGCACGTGTCTACGTCAAGAGCCCAAGTTAACACTTGGGAGTCGGCGACTGGGACTACCAAGTCGCCGACTCCAAGGGTGAATCGCCGATTCCGGCCAGGGATCTCGGGTCTGGTAGACCGAGGACTTGGCCTCCAAGGAATCGGCGACTCCACTCCTGGATCGGCGACTCCCACACCTGAGTCGCCGACTCCCAACCGTTACGCAGGCGGGCCCACCCCATTATGGCACCCTTCAATAGGGCACCATAATGAGGTGGGCCCCACTCCATTGAATGGAAACGCCTCTAGGACCCTATAAAAGGGGTCCTAGGGGTGTCCTCCATTCTCAACTTACTCTCTTGACTCACACTCCACACAAGAGCAACCAAGGAGCCCGAATCGCCTACTCCCACGTGAGTCACCGATTCCCCTCCTCTTCTGCAGGTGTTTGACGTAGAGCGCGCGTCGTGGACTCCACAGCCTCCGGCTCATCTCGCCACCCCGCGAGCCCACTGGTAGCAGATTCCGTGCTTCATCAGCTGGCGCCATCTGTGGGATTATCGTACCACGATATCCCGTCGTAATCGCGAAATTTTCTTCGCAAAGTTCAGCTCGATTCCCTTAGGGTGAGTCGCTGACTTTGTGTCAAGGAATCTCCGATTCACACAGGCAATTGCCGACTCCACCTAGTGAGTCGCCGATTGCGGGTTATTCTGCTAGCTAAGAGTGTTGTCCACGGCTTAGTTCAAAAAGGCATAAGTTGAATCGCAGACTCCACATAGGGAGTCGCCGATTCCTTTAGCTTTTTGAGCAAGTGCTGTCAATGCCTTTTGCTCTGTCACTTTCACTTCCATATAGGTTGGATTTTTCATAGAAAATCACCTATCCCCATCTGAATCGTCGATTCCCACTTGAATCGAAGATTCCACACTTAGGCGATTCCCACAGTTGAATCGCAGACTCCCACACTGAATAGGCGATTCCCATAGTTGAATTGTCGATTCGGTCATTCGATCATCGTCTTCATTCATCGCTTTGGCTGAATAAGACCACGCATAGCCCAGCTCTTTTACCGAAACGAAAATCCATCACTTTGGCTGGACTCGCATCGTCGTTTCGGTAAAAAAAAAAAGTATGGGGCTTTTTACCTTTTTTCACTACCAGTGATTCTGTCGGTCACCTCCGGAATACCCAGATCTGATTTTCGGATTCTACGACCACACATCACGTGAAAAAAGTTTTCTCTACAAGTGCAAAAAGGCAGAATTTCCCAACAGTGCAAGGAATCTTTTCTGGGAAAGGTCTAAACAGGCATCCCGAAAACGACCTCCGGCGGCACGATTTTTTGCTGAAAAAAAGCAAAAAATTTGCGATAATTTTTGCTAATTCCAAACTTTGGGGACTAGTAGTACTGCTCAAGGGGGTCACAAAACTACAAAGAAATATTATACGAAATTTTTTCTGTTTTGTGACACCCGGGGGGGCAGGTACCTACCCATAGCTTCCGACATTTCGGAAGAACTTCCAATCGTAGTCTGTTGCTTCGACCCGATAGAAGCAACCATCCCATTTATGGCTCCTTTTACTAAGGATCATAAAAAGAAAGCTCTTGCCATTGCTACTGAGGTAGGAGCTTCTGGTAGGAGGGTTGGTTCCCGTACTATAACAACCTCCAATATACCACTTTCGACACATGAGGTGCCCTCATCACTACCATCAAATGGGGGAGTGAACCTAACTCCTGCGCTACAAGAGAGGTTGATTAACTTTATGGATTCTATGGAAAAAAGAGTTAGCAACCTCGAGAAAGCAAGGGGCAAGAAGGCCATCACCTGCGAAAGAGCGGGTGAATCTGGGTCTTACTATCCTCCGTCTACGGAGAAAAAGAGGAAATCTCCAGCACCTCCTAAGGAAAAAGCTGGACCTAGCAAGAGTCGCACTCACAGGACTCTTACAACAAAGTTCGTGGAAGATCTTCGTCGGAAGCTGGCCGACAATCCGGTCGCTAGCAGTCCGATCAAGTTCTTGAGAATCAAAAGCGCTCCTTTTCACAAGGACCTTTTGAATGAATCTTTTCCACCAACCTGGCGGGTACCCAAGATAGAAGCGTATGACGGTTCGAGGATACAAGTTCCCAGTCTGAAACCTCGACTAGTCCTCCTCGGTACAGAGAGGAGCTTCTCATCAGCAGTTGTGACCATCAAAGTCATGACTCATACTCTCAGTCTGGCAACAGTTATGGCCACGAAAGCCATAGCTCACACTCTCGGCCCAGTGACAGTTATGACCATAGCCCACGCTCTCAATCCTATGACAGTGATGGCAACCAGAGCCACAGTTCACACTCGCAATCAAATGCATCACACTTGTAGTGAGGAACTATCACCTGTTAAGAGATAGGATTGGCAAGAGTAACCATGCAGGCTATGCTTCTATCAGTGGCAAACAGCGACCAAAACATGTCGATTATTTTGTTTGTCGCTCATACTATTCTCATGTATTGTCAATAGCGATATTATTTTAAATAAATCTCTCTTTAATCCATAGAGATATATGCAGTATCGTATTTAGAATAATCATCCATCGCTTCAGACGGATCAATCATCCATCGCTCCGGCTAGATGACATCCGTCTCTTCAACCTCATGTATCATCCATCGCTTTGGCTGGATGATACACGTTGCTCAGACCTAGCTTACGACCCGCGAGTCTAAGCGATGGTTACAAAATCCAATTTACGTCCAGAGTGGCTAAATTGCGATTACAAGTCTAGTTTACGATTTATGAGTCCAAAGTGCGACTTAAGAATCTAAATCGGATTCTCATTTACGAATCTAGCCCCGAGATTCTATGTTTTCGACTACAATCAACGATACCCTCGTTTTCAATCTATTTTGTCGCTATGGCCTTAATAGACCAAGGATGATTTTGTTGTCTTGACCTTAATGATCTTATCCCATATTGACGCTATGGCCTTGATGAGGATCGAGAGTCACTCTGTCGCTATGGCCGGAGCTTGACTAATACACCAGGGTTCAAGTCTAGAATTGTAGTCCTAAATTGTAGTCTCTTAGTCTCTATGCTAGTACAAGTTACAAAATAGAATAGTTAGATTTTATTTTTGTGACACTCTTTCGAAATCACTACCTACGACTCTAACTAGTACCCTACATTAGAAATCTATTTTGTCGCTTTGGCCTTAATAGATCAAGGTCCATTTTGTCGCTTTGGCCTTAATGGACCAAGAATTATTTTGTCGCTTTGGCCTCAATAATTCTTCTATCTTGTCGCTTTGGTCTTGATAGACTTGGAGATCATTTTGTCACTTTGGCCTTAATGATCTCATCCCATCTTGTCGCTTTGGCCTTGATGCTGATCCAAAAGTTACTCTGTCGCTTCGGCCAGAGTTCAACTACATTAGGGTATAAGTGTAGAGTCTTAGGTAGTTGATAATTACAGATGAACCTAACCCCAAGAGGTTCTAAGTACCCACAATACAAAAATCTATTTTGTCGCTATGGCCTTAATAGATTTAAATCGTTTTGTCGCTATGGCCTTAACGATCCTACCCCATCTTGTCGCTTTGGCCTTGATGCGGGTCCAAAAGTTACTCTGTCGCCTCGGCCAGAGCTCAACTACACATTAGGGAATGAAATCTAGAATCTTAGGTTCTCAAAAAAGTTCTAAGTCCTATTCCCGACAATTTTTGTATCTCCAACTTATTACGTCAACTAACTTTGCGAGTCTTAAGTTAGTTGTGAAGTTTAATTTATTTCACGAATTTAGCCGTAGACTGAGCTACGATTCTTACGACCAAGTCTACGCCCAGAGTGGCTAGCAATAGGGTTACCAGAGTCTAATTTACGTCCAGAGTGGCTAAATTACGACTTGTGAATCTAGTTTCGGGTCTTAATTATCGCAAGCTCTCTCCATCGTTATGGTTCCAAACTCCGAGGCAACCTTCGAGTGTCGAATATCTTTGATTCGTCGTTTGCTCTATCTCTAGTAACCCTACGCTAATCTAGAGGTATAAATTGTCCGTAAATTTAGCCATAGGCTGAGCTATGATTCATACGACCAAGTCTACCCCCAGAGTGGCTAGCAATAGGGTTAGCAGAGTCTAATTTACGTCAGAGTGGCTAAATTACGACTTGTGAATCTAGTTTCGGGCCTTAGTTACAATTTGAAGGGTAATTTATATGAAAGATTAGCAAAAGAAAAACAATAGATAATTCACCGACAGTCACATACTTCGAAAAACACTCGTCCCAAAAAATTGTGTATGACCAAAGCACAATCTTCGGGGGGAGTATCACAAGCTCTCCCGACACTTCTGTCGCTTCGGCCAGAAGTCGTCAAAATTCGAGGGGGAGTATCACAAGCTCTCCCGGCACTTCTGTCGCTTCGGTCAGAAGTCGTCAAAATTCGAGGGAGAGTATCACAAGCTCTCCCGGCACTTC
>LFYR01001016.1:51984-123202 GCA_001185155.1 Zostera marina | reverse complement strand
ATACAGGATAACTCGTCGAGTTAAGGCAAGATCGGCAGTATGGTAGACTGTATGACTTGGCCCTAGAAACTCGCCGAGTTAGCCCTTAACTAGGCGACTTCCATACCTGAATCGGCGACTTACGACCGTTACTCGGCGGCAGCCAACGTCATAAATGTTACCATATATGACCATAGGCGCGATCTCCGCCGATGAGTGCGCTCTCCGAGACCCTATAAAAGGGGTCCCAAGGGGACACTCAAAGGCACGATTCAAGTTCCCCTCTCACACCAGAGCAAACACCACGAAACTCGCCGATTCTCACTAGAATCGCCTAGTTTCACTTGCAGGTATTTTGACGTAGAGCGTGCGTCGTGGACTCCAAAGCCTCCGGCATCAACCTCGCACCACCGCGAGCCCTGGTAGCAGATTCAGTGCTTCATCATTCGGCTAACCCTCCCTCGCTTGGAACCGATGGAGACTTTCAAATCAATAACACCGGCCACTGGGGCTGCGATGTTAGTGAAACTGTAGATGGCTTCCTTACAGGGAGATAGCTCCTCCCTTTCAAGGCCCATCTTGGAAAAAGTATCCATATAAAGGATGTCCGCAGAGCTGCCGTTGTCGACAATCATCCTCTCGACTCGGGAATTGGGATTGATATCTGCTTGGATCACGAGTGGGTCCTCGTGAGGTTGCAGGACATATTGATGGTTTTCCGTTAGCGATCCTCCCTGTTGTCTCTATCTGGCGAAGGAGAGCGTGGACGCTTCCCTTTTGGGTCAGATTTACAATTGTCCCGTCCTCAAGATTTCTTGACGAAGTTGCCAAGTTTTCCCTTTGAGATCAATTGCTCGACAAAAGACGAGAATTCTCTGCAATGGTCTGTTAGGTGGCCGCAGTCCTTGTGGAATTTGCAGTATTTTTCAGTTTGTGTGCGGCCATCTTTGCTTGCAGGGTCTAAAGAACGAGGAGTAGGCAGATCTGCTCGGTTCTTTAGCTTCTCAAACAGCTCGCCTTTGCTGATTTTTCTCCACAGTTGAGATGCACCCTTTGGTGGTTGACTGGTTGAGGTTTGGTACACCTTGTTATCGTTCCTAGGCTTCTACTCTTTTTTGAAAGTTTCAGCCCTGTTGTCGGTGTACCTGTTAGAAGTGTCGTGGAAATTGTTGTTTCCACTATACCCCTTCCTCTCAAACTTTTGTTTTTTGAAGCTAGAAGTTCCAAGTTCAGCTAGCTTGTTCTCATCCTCCTCTTCTACTTCAATGTACGATTGAGCGCGTTGGAAGAGGTCGGGTAGAGAGTCCACTTTATGGAGAGTCAGATTCTGGGGAGAAGGGGACCAATCCTCTGATGTATCCCGCTATGGCCACACTTGGAATTAGATCATTCACTTCTGTCATCATTATAGTAAACTTGATCGTGTAATCCCGAAGAGACAACTTATCCTGTCGAAGTGCCAGAAGTGCGTTGGCACTGTGTTTAATCCCTATCATCCCCACATGCTGGGCGATGAACTTTGATGAGAGGTCTGCGAAGCTGGTGACTAAGCCAGCTGGCAGACCGGAGAACCATCGATAAGCACTGCCCTTGAGAGTGCCGGGGAATGCCCGACACAACAGTCCATCATCGATGGTTTGCGGTTCCAGGATATTAAGATAGAGGTTCACGTGATCTTTTGGATCACTTGAACCATCATACGCTTCAATCCTGGGTACCCGCCAGGTGGGTGGGAAAGATCCCCTCAAAAGGTCCTCGTGAAGAGGAACACTTTTGATCCTTAGGATCTCGTGCGGATTGCCGATAGCTGGGTCGTCGGCTAGTTTCCGACGAAGATCCTCCACAAACCGAGTGGTAAGAGTCCTTTCGGAGCAACTCTTACTGGGTCCCGTCTTTGTTTTAAGACGGGAACTCTGTTTGGTTTTCTTCGCAGATGGAGAGTAAATAAACCCAGATTCATCCGCTCTCTCACGGATGGTGGTCCTTTGACTCCTCGTTTGCTCGAGGTTAGTCATCCTTTTTTCTATGTTGTCCATAAAGCTGAACAACCTTTCTTCCAAGGTGGGAGGAGCCTTGGGCACTATGTGTTCCTCGATGTGTGAAGGAACCGAGTTTGTTTGGTCAGGTTGAGCATTGTCGGGTCTCTTTGGTCGAGACTGCTCGCCCTGCTCCAGCTCGATTGCTGGCATTTTACCCTTACTTCTCGTGGCGTAAGGGTGCTTTTGCTTTTCGATGATGTCCATAGAAACAAAAGCAGGGAAGTTCCAAAGCGGGGAGGTGACCTGACTGAGCTTGTTCGAAAAACAAAGAAAAATCGGCGATTTAGAGGTCTAAATCAGCGACTTTAGATTTTGAGGCGTTTTTCGAACAAAGTCGTGGACAACACTCTTAGCTAGCAGACGATATTCCGGATCGGGCGATTCTCAAGTCTAAGTCGGCGATTTAAGGACAAATCGGACCTGAGTCGAGAATCGGCTATCGATCTAAATCGGCGACTTAGTTGACAAAGTCGGCGAACCCTCTGGGAGAGCTCAAGCCGGATTTTGCAAAAAAAATCGCGATTACGACGGGATCCGGTGGTTCAGTCGTCCCACAGACGGCGCCAGCTGATGAAGCACTGAATCTGCTACCAGGGCTCGCGGTGGTGCGAGGTGATGCTGGAGGCTCTGGAGTCCACGACGCGCGCTCTACGTCAAATACTTGCAAGTAGAAACTAGGCGATTCTAGTGAGAATCGACGAGTTTCTTAGTGATGCTCTGGTGAGAGTGGAACTTGTGTTGTGCCTTTGAGTATCCCCTTGGGACCCTTTTTATAGGGTCTCGAAGGACGCGATCAAAGACGAACATCGCGCCTATGGCCATATATGGAAGCATTTATGGCGGTGGCTGGCAGCGAGTAACGGTCGTAAGTCGGCGATTCAGGTATGAAAATCGTCTATTTAGGGCAAACTCGCCGAGTTTCTAGGGGCGAGATGTGCAGCCTACCATACTGCCGATCTGGGCCCTAACTCGGCGACTTATCCCTAAAGTCGGCGACTTGGTAGTCCAATCGCGACTCACGGGTTAACTCGGCGATTTGGACGATAAACTTGTTCCGCACCGTGGGAGCTCTCTGGGGGTCCGGCGTAAAGCGACGGAACCCTAGTCCTTGTTGTTGTTGGGTGGTAGTTGTTTTCCGATTGGAGTTTTTGGGTGTTGTTTTTGGGTTGGAATTTTTGGAGAGGATTTGACGGTTCACAATATCCAATGGTAGAGTGATCCCCACAGAATATCTGATAGTATATTAATAGTAAAGGACTGTTGCGGTCTCGACCATGGTACAATATCGTCCGATAGCCATTTGTCGGTCAGATCGGACGAACAATACGTACGTTTTGGAAACATCGTGTAATAGTAAATACCTAAATAGACCTTAAATATGGCAACGAATTACTCAATAAACCTAAATAGTAAATAGCTAAAGTAACCTAACGCCTTAGGTTAGGCCTTTAGCCCTTTTAAGGGCTAAAGCGTTGCTAAGAGTTACTGTCGTAATCAGACATGTCTCACCAATAGGCTTGGCTCGGGCTCATTTAAATTCGGGCTCGCGAGCCCAACGAGCTCGAGCTTGGACATTCCAAACTCGGCTCGGTTCGGCTCGGTAAGAAGTATAAAAAAAGTAAAAAAATATTATATTTAAAGAAAATGAAGGTGTAGCATAGATGGGAAAACATTTGTTAAACATGCGAGCAAAAAATCGGCTCGTTTGACACTGTATCCTGATATTTTGTAGACTCTATTTTACTATTTAACAACATTTTAGAACAACCTAAATTTTTTGAACTAGTTGTTCTTATTTTTTTTCTTGTGTTGTATAAATTTGAACTAGTTTTTCTTAAAAAAATTCTTGTGTTCTATGAATCATTGTAACAATATGTTGTTATTTGTATAAGTTATTAGAAGTATGAACGAATGGTGTGAATGAAATGAATGATGTGAATGAATTGGATAAATTGAATGAGATGAATGTGCAAGTCTTCCATATGCAGGTACATTGAATGTGAAGAATGTTGGATGTGCAAAATGGGCCATGCCCAAATTTACAATGGGCTAAGCCCAATAACTTAAGTCAATGTAATATAATAATAATAATAATAATAATAATAATATATACATTGTAAATTGTAATAGTCTCAAATAAAATCATCCATTCCGCTATTTCAAATCCACGCAAAACAGAAACCCTCCCATTTTCCAGCTGCAGATCGCACGTCGTCCACGTTTCTGTGATGGATGGTATTAGAGAAAGGTTTGATCTAGTAACCCTTCCAGAACCCCGCGTGTTTCTCAACCAGCATCCGGCGCCGAGCCTCGTCCTGGGACTCAGTAAACTTTGCCTAGAACTTGTCAAACAAGAAGGAAATGGCCTCGGTGCGGCCATCTTGGGCCAACTGGTCCGCGTGCTCAGTCACCCGAGCGAGGCACTCGTTAGCCTCGGCAGCACGGGTCTCCGCCCACTCCAGCCGGGACGAAAAGCTCTGGATCTGCTGCTCGGCGTCGACGAAACTCTGACCCAGCGCGGCCTTCTGACCGATCTCCTGCTCCAACCGAACCCGATGGGTCTCCGCGTTTTTCGACGCCTCCGACACCACCTTGTCGCCCGTAGCCACAGCAGCATAAACCTCCCCAGATAGATGGGCGACCTGCGCATTGAGCCGGCTGTGCTCCTCCTTCAAGTCAAGGCCCCGTTGAAGACGCACGTAGGCAAGGGCGGCACCACGAAGGCTGTCAACGTAAAGGTCCTGGTCAAGCGTCAAAGTGTCGCACGCAAACAGGTCCAAGTATTCGGACTCGTCCTGGAGAAAGGGATGGAGGTGGTTGGAGCCCTTCAGGAGTATCCCCGCCATCTGAGGAATAGAGGCAGAGGGGTCAACGTGCACGGGGTCGGCATGATACTTGCCCACAAGTAGAGCGGAGTCTAAGCAGCACCGAACGCCTGGCGGGCTAACATTCTCGCCTCCAAGTCGTAGACGGGGTTGGAAAGGCCGTGCCCGGAGCCTTCGCCCTCCTCGAACTTCCTTGGGGCCTCCAGAGCGGGCTCAGGGGACTTCCCCGCCTCAATCCTCCTTTTCTCCGAGCAGGCGTTACGGAGGGGGGGCTCGGCGATATTGTCACCGACCTCAGCGGAGCTGTCGGTGCCCAAATCCACAGAGGGAGTATCCTCCAAGCGGACAACGGGTGTCCTCTTCTTTTTCTTCCGAGGAGGGGAAGAGACCTCCTCCACCTCATCATCGCTGCGATCCCCAGAGGGCCTCGAGTGTCCCTCAACGGACTAACCATGCCCGAGGCGGCCGGGCGTCACAGGACCATGGCGAGAAATCTTAACAAGCAGGCGTTCGCCGACGCTTAGACGGTGGGAAGGAACGATACCAATGCGAGCCTTCAGGGTGTCCAACGGCTCCCACCCCACGGGAGTGTACTCAAGGGGCCCGAGGCAAGCCAGCTCCACAAAAAAGAAAAGATCCCGCGATCTGCGCGCGCGATCAGGCAGAGTATCGAAAAGGGCCCGCCGGGAGGCGATAAGGACGTAGTTCCGGTCGGTAGTTATTGGATAAATGTGAAACCAGCAGAGGAACAGGGGGACAGTGGGCACAATGTCGCATTCCACACAAAGGGCGCCGAAAGTGGGGATACGATCCACGGCGGCCGGAGGGAACTGCAAGAGCGACAGCCAACAGTGAGTGATGACCGTCTGGAGAAAGGGAGAAAGTGGCAATGTCATGCCAGTGTCCACATAAGGAATGTAGACCACGACATGACCAGGTGGTGGATGCGAGGCGACAAGCTTCCCCGACATCTGGTACTTTGGTGTGTCTTTATACTTGTACATCTGCCGGAGGGCATCTTGACACATCGAGGGGGAGACCTTGGAGAACGGGTTCTTAGCATCCGCTTCAGGAGAGAACACGCAATGAACAAGGTCCTCGACAATGGTGTCAGGCGAGGCAACTAAAGTACGAGGATCAGACATTAGAGGCATGTAAGGGATTCGCCAGAGTTTAGAGAGCAAAAGCAGGAAACAAGGAGCAAAAAAGGAAAGTAGTAGGAAGCAAAGTGAAGTCAGTAATATTTATAAGGACGGGGTTCAGAAGACGAAGAGTCGTGAATACTTGGATATCCCGAGGGATGTGGGCCCAGGAAGGCGGCCCACAAGGGCACGATTAGGCCCGTAGCCCAACGCGTCTGAGAACAAGGCATACGACGAGACACGGCACGAGCGGCGCGGCCCTAGGGTCACATCCGAATTAAGAGCACCCGAGCCACCCGGGATACCGAGCGACAGGACTCGAAGAGGCGGCGATTTCATTCAACGGCTGGTCGGGGTGAGTCAGGGCGGAACTTTTTCGGACGACGCCCCGACAGGGGAACCAGGCCCGGAGCCGGTCGAGTCCGGCCGGCCGAAAAGGAGTCGTAGGGCCGAAGGGCGTCAGACGATTTCGGGAGAGGATCGACGGATGAACGGAGCTCGAGTAGGACGCGGGCCAGATCAACAACGGGCGGTGAGGGTAAATCAACTGCATGAACAGAGGCACGAAAGAAGAAAAGACGTTCAAAATTTAAAAGTGCGCAAGTACCCAAAATAATTTTAAGTGCTGAGATTCATTACAACTCCGGGGGTGCTACAAAATTAGTGCAGAAGCCACAAGTGCATGCCATAAGTTACAAAATAGTGTCAAAAACTAAACGTGCATTAAAGAAAAAGGAGAAGCGCGCGGGAGCAAGTCGGGGGAACCACACGACCCCCCTTCAGGTAAAAACAAAGGAGGAAGTATCCCCAGACGGCTCACCTGTAGGGGCCTAGGAACAGGCGAGACGCTGCCCGAGGGAGGGTGTCTGACAGCGTTCGAACAAAAGCGACCCCTACATCCGGCATAAACACGGGCCTAGTGGCCCGATTTAGGCGGCCTCGACAAAAGGTGCCGCAAATCGATAGCTGGAAGGGATGAGGACCTACGTGAACCGCGATGACCGCGATAGCGCCGCCGACGGCCACCACCCACAACAGGAGCAGCGGCAGTCACGCTATGTAGAGAGAAACAGAGGCCCGAAGTCACAGCAGCAACAGAAGCGACTGGTGTGCCAGAGGATGAGGGCACGTCGGCTTGGTGAAGCTGAGCGAGGCGGCGGTGGATATCGATCAGGACGGAGTTGAGCCGCTGACTTTCCGACACAGCAACGGAGTGAAAGGCACCGGCAGGCAGCAGTAGACACTCAGTCCAAGCAGAGTGTTGAAGTTTAACTTCGCGGCCGAACTTCTCCAAAAGATCTTGGACGCTCATCGTTTTCTCGCGAGATGAGAAAGTGGGCACATGGAGTCAGCTATTTATGGACAAAAAGGGGAACAAATAACGAAGTGTCATAAAGAAGGTAGCTGAGTGGGAATGGAAACAGGGCAGGCAGGCCTTAGCCCCCCCCGGCCCCAGGAGGGGGAGTACTGTTAGTACCAGGGCCCGTCCAGACGGACTATGGGCTGAACATGACTATTGGGCCCAGGAGGCTCAGGGAAATATCCGTCGAGAATCAGTGAGAGCAATACTAGAGAGTTGTGTGTGTGAACACCCTAGCGCAAGCCCGCACACCATCAGTTGTGCCTACACTTCTCAACAAAATGGAGTTGTGGAAAAAAACACCAACACTTATTACAAGTGGTCAGGGCAATTAGATTTCAACCAAATTTGCCAATCAAGTTTTGGGGGTATTGTGTGTTGTGGGGGCAACACGCATTATAAACAAAACCCAATCAAAGAAATTGAAAAATAAATCCTCTCATGAGATCATGAGAGGAGAAAAGCCAAGTTATCATGAGATGAGAATCTTTGATTGTCTTGCATCTGCAAACAATAACAAAAAGGAAAACAAGTTCTCATCAAGGACAATCCAAGGTATATTTATTGAATATCCTAAGTCTGACAATTCGTGTAACACAACACGACACGAAAAATGCAAATCCGATTATTTAAATCTAAAAGGTGTTCTAATCCATCTAATAAGTTAACAAAAGGTGTTTTAATAAATCTAAAATTTAAACAATGCAAATCCGATTATTGTTTATTCATAAGGAGAGGAAATCAGAAAATAACATATATATGTATATGATATAATAATCACAGGAAGTTATGAATTTATATAAATTTATTAAAACTTCAAATGCAAAAATACTTTAAAATAAAAGACTTAGGAAGATACACTACTCCCTAGGAATTGAAGTAACTCACACCAAGGTATTTTCTTATCACAAAGAAAATACACGTTAGATTTTATTCATGAGAATGGATTGTTGGAAACTAAAACCTATGGGAAAAGGTATCGATTGGAGAAATGATAAAACTTATTAAAGCTCTAACTGATCTATTTATCTATAGGAGGTTAATTGAAAGATTAATCTACTTAAACATTACCAGGCCAGACATTACATTCATTGTAAGGAGTAAGGACATTAAGCCAATTTATGGAAAACCCAACTCAATTGCACCTGGATGTGGTGCACAAACTGCTAAAATATTTAAAACAATCTACTGGACAGAGAATAATGATACCTAAGGACAAGCCATTAAAGTTCAAAGCATATTGTGATGCAGATTTGGGTTCATGCACCTTAACAAGAAAATCAATGATCACTGGTTTTCATGTTTTGTTAGGTGATAGTTTAATATCTTGGAAATCAATGAAATAGAAAACAATCTCTTTATCCTTAGCTGAAACAGAATGCAAAGTCATGACATCAACAATTGGAGAAGTAGTTTAGTTAAGACAATTACTCTCAGACATGAGCATCAAGTTGTCAAAACCAACTACAATCCTGTGTGATAACACAGTCTTGATAATCCAGTCTTTCATCAGAAGACCAAACACATTGAAATCCAAACAAATTAGCAATGTCTTTTACGGATCATATTTCGAAGTCAGACCAGTATCACATCTCGAGAAAAACAGACAAATCAGATATCTCATTTTGATATCTCACCTGAAGCTAATCCTATACCATCTATACTTATATCTTCACAGATCCACCTGATAGTTGGTTGATACACATTAATCAATAGAAAGGTAAATAAAGTTTTGTATATTTAATATATAACTCAGGAATCAGGGTTATATATCAGATATTATCTCACTGATCTCTACAATAATGTGACCACCCCAAAAAAACTGATAAGCAATAATAATTATTAATCAACCACTGAAAGAAGTAGAACTGAATTCATTTCACATAACATGCCTGCCTATCAGTCTGTCTGAAAAATGTCATGCAGAGAATGCTCAACTGCTGGTAACCTAAAGAATCTTGGACTCGATTTCTTCAAGAGACAGGCCTTTTGTTTCCGGCACGATGAAAAATATGAAGATAAGTGAGAGTATAGCTACCAAACCAAAGACGCCGAATAGTGCTCCAGTGCCTATTAATGTCTGCAAATAAAAAGGGATTGAAATTGTTTTGAACTTTCTTTTTATAAGAAAAGTGGTGGATTGAAATGGTTTGATTATGTTTACGATATCAGCGTACCTCAATTGGCGAGAAAGCAAATGTCACCAATGCATTGGTAGCGAAATTTATAAACACAGAAATACTCATTCCGCGTCCTCTTAGACGCAACGGGAAGATTTCTGATATCATAAGCCACCCGATTGGACCAAACGATAACTGCAGCAGGTATCGTATCGAGTTAGAAACATCAAAGAAATGTATGTATGTACTTACTGATCTGTTATTACATCTAAATGACATAGAGATAAAGATGATGTAACCTGATAGGAGCCAACATACAACAGCAACGCAATTACAGCCACCAAAGCCGCATCTTTTAATAGTGTGTAATACGAAGCTAGTAGAAAAAGAGAGAGTGTCTGCAAAACATCGAAATAACATGTTTCGGATGTTTTAAATTGTAAATTTTGATTTTGCAAGGACTGGTTAAACTTTGAAAATAGGTTAATGCTTTCAAGTGTTATCGACATCAAATTTAGCTATACAAAAACAAAATGTGTCTAAAAGCCAACTACTAACAGAATTTAGCAGAAAAAGTAACTTCTAAGTAGAATTTTGTATTCAAGAGAAGTATTCAAAAGATGACTTACAATCCCGCTAACACCTCCAAGTAGTAAAGGTCTCCGGCCAAGTCTATCAACCGCAAGAACAGCAATTCCAGTCATTATCAACTACAAGGAATCAGAGGATAAGTACTTCCCATATAAAGAAATGTATATTTAATAAATTGACTGGAATTATAAAAATAAAATACCTTAAACAAACCAAGCAGAATCGAGACCCGCGTAGCATCTGACGCAGCAGAAAATCCAGCACTCTAAAATTCAATTATAAAAACCTTGAATAAGATTGCATGTGTAATACTGAGAGTAGGACTCTGATATTAAAAAACCTGGAGAATTGTAGCAGCATAGTATAGCACACTAGGTTGACCGGTAATCTGAGATGTTTAAAAAAAAGTGTAAAAAAGATTGTTAAAATATCAAAATTACGACGAAAAGAACATATTCCCATTCCCAGAAATCAAAGATATGGTTATGTCATCAAATATTTTACCTGCTGGAAAAAAACTAACCCGGCACCAATCTTAAGGGCTTTTAAACTTTTTCCTTGGAAAACTTCTTTGAATGAACCTTGCCTGTGCTGACCAGCATAAGAAAGCTCATCTATGATTATGTCTATTTCTTCTGTAGCTGAACTATTATCAGCAGTTTTTCCCCTAAGATTGCAATAACAGCTTATTGCAGATTCTCTAGCATCATGCATACTTCCTTGTCCCTGTAATGCACATAGTAGCAGCCAACGGGGTGATGCAGGCAACCACCACATTCCAACTATCATAATAAGAGACAAGATAGCACTGCTTCCATAAATATACCGCCAACCACCAACAATATCAACAAAGACACTACCAGTTATGTAACCTGACTGCATGCCATATGAAACTCTCAGCTCATATTTCAAATCTCAAACACACACAAAAAATATATAAACTTTCAAACTTACAAGCATTCCAAAAACTATGAAGAACTCTTTCAGAGAAATAAGTCTTCCTCGTATTTGAGTTGGACCGGTTTCAGCAATATACAATGGAGCAGCATGCATAGACTAAATAAAATATGTGTTACATTATAATGAATGACATTAAATTATGGGTAGATGAGCAGATGATTACCAATCCAATTCCTATTCCGTATATAAACCTTCCAATCACCATAACAGGGAAATTGGGCGCAAAAGCTGTTAGCAGAGCCCCAATAAGATATAAAAGAGCTCCAATGATCAATTCTCTTCTCCTTCCTTGAATAGAAATATAGAATACATTTGTAAATTACAAGTTAAGTTGTGTAATTAACAATAACTACATAGGAAGAGGCATACCTAAGAAATCAGAAACTGTATATGCTAAAACCGATCCAATCAAGGCTCCATATAACGAACCACTCACCTGGAAGATATATGCACAATTTAGAAATGGATGATAAAAAAATTGAATGAAAGATTGAAATGAAGAGCTGCATACCTGAAGCCCAATTTCAATGGAGGAGAGATCGTACCATGTCGTTCCACTTGACGTGACTGACTGAAAAGAACAGACGGATTAGATAATGAGAGCAATGACACCGGAATCAAACAACAGAGTACCTGAATAGAAATGGTGGCACCGGAAGTGGCTCCAATGTCGTATCCATAAAGAAATCCACCTAATGCAGGGAAGAAAAAACTGCAACTACACAAATCAGCCGCAAAAAAAAAAGAAGTAAAAGTAAAAGTAAAAGGAGGGGTCAAAAGTGAAATCAAAGCCCTCACGGTAAAATCGCAGCTACGACGGAGTAAGTCTCCCGGTGCTTCCCTTCTCTTCCGATGACAACTCCTTTGTCTTTTCTCTCATTCTAAATCATGAAAGCAACAACATGAGCAAATAAAGATGAGAATTATGACGGATTGTGTTGTTTTAGGACTTACACCGAGAAGAGGAACCATCGCCGATTCCGGATCTACCCCGGTAGTCTCCATCTGTCTGATTATAGTAGAATTGTAGAAGAAAGAAGGAGTCGATTGACAACGGAAAACTGGTCGAGTGGGAAACGAGTAGAACAGAACGATAATAAGAGAGAATTGAAGTGTTGAGTTAGGTATGATTTTATCAGCCAATCAAGGGTAGAATTGTACATTCATTTCTAAACAAATGAAATCGCAATGTTAAGTGAAACTGTAAGACTTGTAAGACTTGTGAGAGTTGTGAGTAGGTTCGAGGGGTACGATTGTCCGGATTTGATTTTGAGGTAATTAGGTTTCACTTAACATTTAAAAGAGGTAAATTTCATTTAAACAAACAATAGGGAATTTTTATAAATAAAACGTGGGACAATTAAAAATCAAATTAAATGAAGTGGGTGGGAAATAAAATTAAAAATGATTGAGTCGGAAAAAAAATCAAATATGACTAATTTTGGATTTTTTAAGGAACAAGTTGTAAACCACCTCATAGCTTTTTCAATGGTCAATAGTAATCTAAGTCAATTTTTATAATTTACAACTTGATATTAAATAAGATCATTGTGGGACAAGTTGGGTTTAACACCACTACTCTACTTCGAAGTTCAACCCGCCGGCTCTAACTTAGTAGAATCTAAAAAACGTTTCTTCGACAATACTGTGAGTAATTTAAGTTGATTGTTTTACTCTAATCTTTCATGATATCTGTTGGTACCATGGACCGCGGACCGCGGCCCATGGACTGAACCGGCCCTGTCGGCGTCTCGGGCGAACGGACGGGCCCGGCGCGCGAGCCCACGAGGCCCAAGGACTGTGATGGAAGGCTATAAATACCTCCCCTGGTCCAACAGGGGAGGGGGTTGATAATTCTGAGAGTCACACTTGCACTAGGTTGGACGGCGAGCTTACTCCGGCGAGCCCACACACTAACAGTGGTGAACCTGACTTGAACTGAACACACGACAGCCGGAGGAGAAGAGGATGACGAGAGGGGAATATCAAGTAGGGGAGTGCTCGAAGCGGCCCGAGCGGGAGCGGGCAGCAGTGGAGTACCGGCCGGCGCGGCACCACTCCCGCGACCGGTACTCGGAGGAGGTAAGGGCCAACGAGGAGTGGGACGCTCAGGAGGAGAGGTTGCGTATGGAGTTCGAGGAAATAAGGTACGGGTGGGAGTCGCCCAGAAGAAGCGGACGCAGCAGACCAGCGTCCCCACCAAGGGACAGGAGAGCGCGGTCCCGGTCGCGGTCCCGGGAGAAAAGGGAAAGGGAGCACAAGAGGCTCCGGCGAAGGGAACGCACGGAGGAGAGGGAGCGCGCGGAAAGACAGAGTAAGCGGGAAAGGATGCAGCTCGTGGAACTGATATCCACCCTACAGGAGAGCCAGCGTCAGCTACAAGAGCAAGTACACCAGCTCACAGTGACCCCCCACACCCTGGAGTCGGACGGGGGCGGAGGCGGAGATCCCATGTACGGACCAGCTCCCTCGGTCGGGGGGACCGGGAGCGATACTCCCCCGGATGGGAGACCCGGGAGCGGCGCCCCACCCGTGGAAGCCCCGCAAGCCATTGCGGCACCGGCGTCAGGGGGGGCAGCGGAAAGGCCCTAGCGCAGCACTTGCTAGACGAAGAGTACCCGCTGGGCTAGAGGGCCCCGAAGATCCCGTATTACAAGGGCAACACATACCCGGAGGACCACCTGCACTCGTTCAAGACCAACATGGAAGACAGGACGAGCAGGAAGGACATCTGGTGTCGAATGTTCCGCAGGGCCCTGACAGGCGACGCGATAGCCTGGTACAGGACGCTGCCGACAGGATCCGTGCACACCTACGAAGGCCTAGTAGCGGTATTCCGGGCGGCCTTCGTGCACCGCCGAAGAAGACCGAAAATCAAGGCCGTCCTCAGTACCGTCGCACAGGGAGAGTCGGAGAGCACACACGCGTACATGGATCGGTTCGCGAGCGAGGTACAGAAAATCGAGGGGATCTCGGAAGAAGTAGTGCTATACGCCCTCACGAACGGCCTCCGACCCACGTATTTCGCGGGGGATCTGGTAAGGAAGCCGCCGAGAACCTTCGCCGAGGCCATGGAGAGATCCCACGGAGAGAGCAATGTGGAGGACTACCTGGGCGCAAAGATCCTGGAGTGCAGGCGACAACAGAGGGGGAAGGGCACCACCGCAACCTCAGCATCAACAACTGCAAGCCAAGCCCCCAACGGCGCCACAGACGCCCGCATACAGAACCGGCACCCCGGCAGGAGCGGGGCGAAGGGAAGTAGGCCCTACCCCGGAAGCGAACCAAAGGCAGGTCTTCCTCACGTTGAGCGGAACGGGAACCCTACCCCCGCCAAGGCCAATGAGGAAAGACACGGCGGCGTTCAGAGACACTCGCAGGTTTTGTGAGTACCACGAGGATAACGGCCACACGACGGCCGAATGCCTGAACCTAGCGAGGGTCCTCAACAAAATGAAACCCGCAAACGGAACCCCCCCGGCCCCGACGGCAAGGCGCCCGACGGTGATACCCACAGGACACCAAGTGCCGAAGCAAGAGCCGGCGGACGAAGCAATAGGGGACATCCTCACCATCGCAGGAGGAGGGGCTTCGAGGGGCGATGACCCATGGGAGGGGCGGCGGTACGCGTCCGACGTGGACCGGACGACAGGGGCCAAGCGCCCGCGAATGAACTTGGAAATCTCGTTCACGGAGGACGACATGAAGGACATCACCACGCCCCACGACGATCCCCTGGTCATAACCCCCATCTTCGAAAGGGGGGACAAGTCCAGCGTACGACTGCACAGGGTCCTGGTGGACACGGGGGCGTCGGTGGATGTACTGTACTGGAATGCTTTCGTCGACCTCGGCCTGGCCCGCGCGGACCTACTCCCATGCCGGGCCCCCATCAGAGGATTCGGGCAGTCAGAAGTTCCGGTGGCGGGAACGATTTCCATCCCGGTCACCCTGGGACGACATGCCCAAGCAAAGACGGTCGAGGTCATGTTCACGGTCGTAAACTTCACGTCCGAATACAATGCCATCCTGGGAAGGACGGCGCTGCACGCCTTCCAGGCAGTAATGTCGTCGCTCCACCAATGCCTCAAGTTCCCAACCGAAAGGGGAGTTTGCACAGTCAGGGGGTCCCAGAAGAAGGCGCGCGAGTGCTACTTCAATTCGGTCGGAGAAGTGATGACGTCAGGCGAAGGCCTACCGCACTCGATGCGGGAGCACATTACAAGACCCGAGCCAGCATCCCACACGACCCAAATGGGCCTCGGTCGGGGCGAGGTGCGAATAGGAAGGGACCTCCCCCAGGATTTCAGGGAGGGGCTAAAGCAACTCCTGAGAAAAAACGAGGACCTGTTTGCTAGCGAGCAGGGGGAGCTGAGCGGCGTGCCTAGGATGCTGGCGGAGCACAAGCTGGCGGTAGCCCCGGGCGCCCACCCCGTCAGGCAAAAATTACGCCCGCTAAGGGCGGAAAAGAGGGAGGCGTCCGAGATGGAAGTCAAGAAGCTCCTCCAAGCGGGCTTCATTCGCCCAGTGCGTTACCCCGCCTGGCTGTCCAACGTGGTGATGGTAAGGAAAGCAGATTCGGAATGGAGGATGTGCGTCGACTTCACCAACCTGAACAAAACGTGCCCCAAGGATAGTTATCTGCTGCCATCGGTGGACCGGCTGGTGGACCAGAGTTCCGGATGCGGGATGCTGAGCTTCATGGACGCACACTCGGGGTACAACCAAGTGCCCATGGCGCGGGAAGACGAGGAGAAGACGTCGTTCATCACAGAGATGGGCACCTTCTGCTTTAGAGTAATGCCTTTCGGCCTGCGCAATGCCGGGGCGACGTTCCAGAGCCTGATGGACAAGGTATTCGAGGCACAGATAGGCAGGAACGCGGAAGTATACGTGGACGACATACTCGTCCGGTCGAAGGAGGCCGGAACGCACATGGCCGATTTAGAAGAGACCTTCGCCAACGTCCGAAAGGCAGGGCTCAAACTAAAAGCCAAGAAGTGCGCGTTCGGAGTCAAGGAGGGGCATTTCCTGGGTTTCCGAATCACGCCCGAAGGAATCAAGCCAAGAGAAGAGAAGGTTGAGGCCGTTATGGCTATAAACCCCCCGCGGACGCTGAAGGAAGTCCAGAAGCTAAATGGAAGGGTGGCGGCATTGAGCAGATTCCTGCCAAGAACGGCAGACCATTTAAAGCCATTCTTCCAACTGTTAAGGAACCCAGGACCCAGGGTGGTGTGGTCGGACGAATGCGAGGCGGCGTTCAGAGAACTCAAGCTCCAGCTTTCGAGCCTGCCAACGCTCCGCCCCCCAATAAGGGGAGAACCACTCACCATATACGTAGCATGCTCAGATGCGGCCGTCAGCGCAGTCCTAATCTCGGAAGCGGGAGGCGCACAAAGGCCGGTATATTACCATTCCCGGTCGTTGATAGGAGTGGTGGAGAGATACCCGGAAATCGAGAGACTAGCCCTGGCGGTGGTCTCGGCAGTCCGAAGGCTGAAACCGTACTTTCACGCCCACACGGTCACGATCCCAACAACCTACCCACTACTGCAACTGCTGCAAAAGCCGGACGTCTCAGGAAGACTGACCAAATGGGCCATGGAACTTAGCGAATTCCACCTGGTTATCGTGCCGGCAAGGGCAATTAAAGGACAAGCGGTGGCGGACTTCATGGTCGAATTGGCCCCGAGGGAAGGCGAGAAAACGGACGAACAATGGTGGACGGCCCATGTAGACGGGTCGTCCAGCAACAATGGTTGCGGCGCAGGGGTCGTGGTCAAATCCCCGACGGGGGAGAAGATCGAGTATTCGATCCATTTCGAGTTCCGGGCGACCAATAACGCAGCAGAGTACGAAGCCCTCCTCTCGGGGATCAGGCTAACTCGTGCGTTAGGCGCGTCCAGGGTGCACTTTCACACGGACTCCCGGCTGGTAGCTAACCAAGTCAGAGGAGACTTCGTGTCCAAGGAAGACTCAATGGCGAGCTATGTGGCCGAAACAAGAGCGGCCTTGGGCAAGCTCGAAGAGTGGAGGATCTCCCAAATAGGGAGAGAGAACAATGGGGAGGCCGACACGCTGGCCAAACTGGGAGCGTCACCAGGAAAGACGGAGGGAAGGTGGATCCGGATCGAAAACCAAGAGCGGCCGACGACGACCAGCAGACCCAGGTCGGCCAGAGCATGCGGTGTGATAACGTCGGGGGATTGGAGAACGGTAATCAAGAGGTTCATCGAGGTAGGCGAAGCGCCAGCAGACCCAATGGAGGCCAGGAAGCTAAGGAACAGAGCGGCCTGGTTTGTGGTTGCCCAGGACAAGCTGTACCGACGGTCGGCAGCGGAGGAGGCCCCCCTGCGACTATGCGTCCCACGGGAGGATGGTAAAGCCATCGCACGGAGCCTGCACGAGGGGGCGAACGGAACGCACCAAGGCGGCAGGGCGCTGGAGAAGCAAGTAGCCAGGCAAGGCTACTACTGGCCCGAGTCGATAAAGGATTCGGAAGAGATCGTCGATCGGTGTGACGAATGCCAGAGGCATTCGAACGTCCAAAGGCGGCCGTCTACCATGATGAAAGCCGTAACGACACCGGTGCCATTCGCAAGGTGGGGAATCGACATAGTCGAGCCGTTCCCACCAGCGTCAAGAGGAAGGAAGTTCCTGTTCGTAGCGGTCGACTACTTCACAAAGTGGGCCGAAGCGGTGGCCACAAATACGATCAGCGAACAGAATGTGCTGAACTTCGTCTTCAGGAACATCGTCTGCCGGTTTGGGGTCCCGATCCAGATAATAACGGACAACGGAACGCAGTTCACGGGCAAAAATCTAAGAGAGTTCTGCGAAGACAGCGGGATCAAGTTGAGCTTCGCACCAGTCTACCACCCGCAGGCAAACAGACAGGTAGAGGTCACGAACCGGACGATAATATCAATCCTGAAGAGGAAGGTGGGCGAACACCTGGGAAACTGGGCGGACCTAGTCCCGGAGACCATGTGGGCGTACCGCACGACCATCCGGACCCCCACGGGCCAGACCCCATTCGCCCTCGCATTCGGGATGGAGGCGGTAGCACCGGCCGAATTGGTATGGCCGACGACACGCGTCGAGCAGTTCCAGCCAGAGACGAACGACCAAGCGATGTTCCTCGAAAGGGAGCACCTAGAGAGCCGAAGAGAGGAGGCGTCCATCAGGGACCTCACCTACAAACGAAGGGTGGCAAGGTACCACAACGAAAGAGTGGCCAAGGTAACCTGGTGCTGAGAAACGCCAAGGTAACGGGAGTCGACCAGACAAAGGGAAAATTATCAGCAAGATGGGAGGGCCCATACGTCATCACGGATGAGATTCAACCGGACATCTTCCGCTTAGGGTATGAGGACGGGAAGGAGATCGAAAGAACGTGGCATGCCGACAACCTGAAGAAATACAGACAGTAGAGCAGTGCGGGCGCGAGACAGTTTTTTTTCTTGCGTTCTATTTTTCCCTATCCCATGTAACGTTGGGCGTCTCCCCGACCACGGCACGTGATGCCTAGTAAAAAGAACCCGGAGTGCACCCATTGAAGGAAAACACATGAGAAGTAAAAAGAAAAAAATCGGGGGAGCCCGTCGAAAAGGCTAACGGAAAGCTCTCAAGGTCGGACGACTACTCGAGACAATCCGAACGGCCCAGGCCGCTCCCTCGAGGAAGGAGAGCGCGATACGTTGCGAGACGAGCGAAAAGCGGGGAAGCCCGCCGAAAAGGCTGACGGAAAGCTCTCGAGGTCGAACGACCACACGAGACAATCCGTACGGCCCAGGCCGCTTCCCCGAGTAAAAACGCGACAGCGGTGTAAAAAGCGGTGTTGCAAAACGAGTAAAAATCGGAGAAGCCCGCCGAAAAGGCTAACGGAAGGTCCCTGGGGCCGAAAGGCCGCACGGGAACGTCCGAAGGGCCCAGGCCGCTTCTCCGAGTCAAGAAAACAATTGAAGAAAGATGCTCTCGGCAGGGAAGGACCGGTCGGGACGGCCCAGGAAGGACACGAACGGGTAGTAAAACGGACGCGGAGCGAGAAAAAAAAACCCACAAACAAGTATAAAAGCGAAGAAAAAAGTTAAGTATTATTACAAAAAAAAAGGGTAAGAGTTTTTCCCGTACACAAAAAAATAGTGAAAAAACAGGGTCTACTCAAAAGGAGGGTCCACGTAGTCGGGGAAGTCGGCCTCAAGATTTTGCTCCTCGCTATCGCTCACATCCACGGGAGGCTGATAGGGGGGAACGCCCGTCTCCTTCCAGTCGTCCCACTCGTGGCGGCTCCGGGGCACGACACCGCGCAACAGGGGCGGGTAGGCAGGCGCGCACATCTGGCGTCCGTGCAGATAACCTTTTCAGAAACCACCGCGTTTGGAGTCCACCATCAAGATAGCATGGTCCGCCTTCAGCTCGGCCAAGCGGGTCTCGAAGGTGGGAACAAAGCCCTTGATAAAAGCATCTTGAGCGTCCTTCGCGGCCTCCTCCGCGGCGGCAGCCCGAGCTTTCTCCTCCTCGGCAGCCCGGCACACGTCGGCGGCCAGAAGATCCCGCTCCCGCTTGACCGCGTCCAGTTCGGCCTTCGCCGCGGCAAGGTCGGCTTGCACTCGCTGAAGCTCCTCGTTCTGCCGAAAGCCCTGTTCCAGCCGAACCTGGGTGAGGACCGAAAGCTGCAGCATCTGATGATGCAGGTCGAGGTCGACGGCCGACAGAGGACGGGCGAGCAGCCGAACGTACTCCTCTTCGGGCGCCAGCCAGGGCCCGACGTCTGCAAGTTTCTGCTTAAAGATCCCGCTGAGGCAGGGCAAGGAAGACGCAGAGTCGACGGGGGCGTTATAGCCGATCGTGTTCTCGAGATCCCGCAAGAGAGACTGAAAGTGCTCGGGATCCAAGGGGTCGGGATCCGACCCCCCGGCCCGAAGGCGGGAGTCATCGTGCCCAACAGGCGGGGGATCAGAGCGGCTGGGTTTTAGAGAGTCCAAGTCCTCAATTTCGGCCGTCCCCAGAGCAGCGGCGACTGACTTGCGTTTCTCGGCCCGAGCCTTCTTCCTTCGTCGTCGTTCGGCCCGGCTGTCTAGAAGGCTGGCGTCCGATTCGACCGGGGCGTCACGCTCGGCCTCGGGAGTATTTGCAGGCGGGGAAGCAGCGGGAGTCTCGAACTGGACGGCGTCGAGCGACCTCTTCTTCGGACGCCGGGGCGGGCCGTCCCGAAAGTAGGACGTCTTCACGGGCAAGGCCAGGCGGTAAACTTCAGTAAGAACCTCCTGGGAGAGTTGGGCCATGAGCTCCAGCGACGTCAACAGATTCCAGCGCGAGGGGACAGTAGCGTCCGACTCCGACGTCCCAAGGTCGCCAACGGGGACGAAAAAGAAACGGTCCCGCCAGTGGTGAGATCGGTCGACCAGCTGGTCGAAGAGGGTACCACCCGATCTCTGAGAGATTAGCAGACGACGGGGGTCGGTGGTCATGGCGGTCATGGTGAACCAAATCAGGAAGACGGGCAGGAAGACGTCGATGCCGGACCGACGGCAGAGAAGGATGAAGGTCATCAAGCGGTCGATAGCGGCTGGGGGGAACTGAGAGATCGAGATATCGCAGAAATGCATCGCCTCGGCCACCAGAGGGAGAAGCGGGAGAACGAGGCCGGCCTCGGCGTAAGGCGTGTAAAGGGCGACCATGCCCAGCGGCGGATTGGAGGCAAGGCGGTTCCCGGCCTCGGTAAAGGGCAGATCCGGCTGGCCCATCTTCGCCAATGCTTCCCGGATCACGTCGACCCCGACGATGGATAGCGGGTCTTTGCTGGTAGGAGCGGCGTAAAGCGACGAGGCCAGGACAGCGGCGCCAGCCTCGGCCCGTGCACGGCCGGCGGAAGCCATTAACAACCTGGGAAGGAAGAAGGTCGGAGGAGGAGAAGGTGAAAAGCAAGGTGAGAAGAGACGAGTCAGTCACGAGTAAAAGGGGACGAGGGTTTATATAAGGGTTTCGGGGGGTGCGGAAGACGAAGCGTCGCGTATCTGGATTGGTCAGGATCGGATGAGCCGGGGGGCCTCCGAGGGAGCCCAGGACCCGGTCCGTCGGGGAGCAGGGTGAAAGTCAAGGCCCGACGCGGACGGCGAGGCGGGGGAGAAACGCCCGACGTAGGCCCGGCGGTGTCCAATGGCCAAACGATATGCGCGGAACGGGGCGGGGGTGTCCAGACGGGCCCACGGGCGGACCCGACCAACGAGACGACGTAACGAGCGGACCCCCGAGTCGGCGAAAGGGGGACCCGTCGCGGGGAGCGAGGGCAGAGCTCGAGAAGGATGCGGGCAACGTCGACAGAAGACGCCGAGTAGCGCAAATCTGCACGGACGTGCGAAGACAAAGTCAAAACGAAAGACAGAAACAAAGGCATTCATTAAATTAAAGCAAGTGTTACAATGGCCGGCGATACGGCGGGAAAAATACACAACACATAACAACAGCGAATACGGATACAAAAAAGAAATTGGAGAGAAGAAGAACGAGGCGCGCCCTAGACGTCGTCCCGCGAAGGCAGACCCACAGCCCGAATGAACGTGGTCGCGACCGCGGATATCCCCAGGACGGGCCTAACGGGCCGGCTTCGAGGACCCCGACAGGAAGTGGCGCAGGACTGTAGCCGGGAGGGACGAAGACCCACGGGAGCGACGAGGGCCGCGCGACCGACGACGCCTTGGCAGAGAGTCAGGGGCGGCGGCGACAGCAGGAGCGGCGATCGTACCATGCGCGCTAAAAGCACGCGAGGTGCCAGCAGAGCCCGGGACGGTAGGCAACGGTAGGAAGGTCCGCGAGAATGTCGGAGCGGCGAACCTAGGAGAGGCGACGGTGGACGTCGATCAACACGGCGTGGAGACGCTGAGTCTCGGCCACGGCCACGCTGTTGGGGACACCAGCGGGCGACATCAGGCACATGGCCCAGGCGGCATGCTGAAGCTGCACTTCGCGACCGTATTCCTCGAGGATGTCTCGAACACTCATAGCGGAAAGGGAAGGTGATATGAGAAGTTGAAGAGTCAAGCAGGCTATTTTAGGAAGGGGAAGAAGGATGGGCTCGGACACCGAGGAGCGTTAATGGAGGTGGTTGTGGGCGAGACAGGGGCGGACGACCCCCAGACCCCGGCCCGCCAAGGAAGGGGGGAGTACTGTTGGTACCATGGACCGCGGACCGCGGCCCATGGACCGAACCGGCCCTGTCGGCGGCCCGGGCGAACGGACGGGCCCGGCGCGCGAGCCCACGAGGCCCAAGGACTGTGATGGAAGGCTATAAATACCTCCCCTGGTCCAACAGGGGAGGGGGTTGATAATTCTGAGAGTTACACTTGCACAAGGTTGGACGGCGAGCTTACTCCGGCGAGCCCACACACCAACAATATCAGAGCTCCGGATCTACAAAATATTGTCAAATCATCACCAGCAACACCACATAATTCAGATTCGCATAGGAGTACAAAAACTCTTTGGTCCATCATTCTAGTCTTCTCAACATCAATATGTCACAACCACCTGCAATGACACAATTAGACAACCCATATTCGATGTTAAGAGAAGGGGGGAACACACGGAACCCTAGATTACTTCAACATGTGTTAATTGCATAAGCAATCTTAATTGAAATATTTGATAAAAAATGCAGTCATACAATTGTTCACAATTTATACTACTGAATTTTAAGAGATACAGAGAACAAATCAAAACTCTACAGATGCTCGTCACATGGGGTGTCTCCATACAACCAACCTGCCTCCTTTGTGGTCAGGGAATTGAGACCATCAACCACCTATTTTTTAATTGCCCCTATACTAGAAAACTTCTTATAAAACTCTCTGAACATCTCAACCAGGCCCTCTGGAAAATATCAAACTCCCCCATTCCGACCCTTACACATCCAGATATTAGAATTGGAGATGCAATAGAATCATGTCAAAAACTGACGCATCAGACTCCTCCATGGGCCCTACATTGGAATGCTATTGGTTGCCTCACATGGCACATTTGGTCCGAACGAAACAGGAGGCTCCACCAGCACCCTCTTAGAGCCCCAGAAGTCATTTTAGCTGATATAGTAAAGGACTGCAGAATATCTTTTAAAGCTGATATCTTTAAGAAAGAATGCGGTTCACAATTGGAAATGACTATTATGCAGATTTGGGAGACAACCCTCCTGAGGCCAAATTCTTAGTTAGAACACTAGGAAGGATAGCTACATAGGAGAAAGTCGATATAGTGGATATCACAATATCAACCCCACCGTATTTTATTTTCCTATTCAATTGTATTTCAGGGCATTGCCCTTCATTATTTTTTAATGAAAACTTTTAATAATTGTAAATAAAATAAAATAAAATAAGAGATAAGTTGTAACATAGTCACTCTTTAATCTAAACTAGTCTGCCAATTAAGTGTTCTATTAGGATCAAGTATAATCTTTGAATCAAGCTGGTGGGATCCGATTCTTGATGGATCGATGATGGCCGGAAATCTTCCTCTCCGACGTTCTCGCTCCAGTCTCCTCTTCAGTGTCGCCCTCATTCGCCCTGTTGTAGGTTAGCCTTCAATTCAGCTACCAATCTCTCCTCGTCAACTATGTCTTCATCATCTCCTGCTTCCGATCCATAACATCAACCTTGTCCTCAATGTTGAATGAGGAGTAAAGCTCGACTATTTTTTATTTTTCCTCATCCCAGGATGCTTCAGATTCAGAAAGCCCCTTCCAGACAATCTTTACCTCATCAACAGTTTTATCTGTGATTTTAATTGGGTATAACACAGGCTGGTTTCCCACTTCAACTCCCAGTAAGTTTTCCATTGATGGTGGTTTCTCAAACACATCACTAAATTCCTGTAATATATTTTTTAACTTGTCATCTCGATCTGATTCATTCTTTTCTTGTTTGTCATTTGTTTCATGCTTCTCTTCTACATACTCAAATCTGCAGAAATATGCACTAGCAGTAGACATTGCTAGTTTTTTTAATTCATGAGTGGAAAAGCTATCATCAAATAATATGGTTTCTCCAACCCAATTTATTTTTTTCCCATCCAATTAAACTGAATTGACATATTCACGTAATCAGAGAGAACTGAACCCATAGTCTTAAACCACTGTATCCCAAGGACCAAATTAGCTCCCACTAAATCCAAAATAAAAAGATCAATTACCATCTTAGTGCACTGTATATCTATCTGTACTTGCTTGCACATTTTGTCACACTTTAAATCTATCCCACTGCCAGTAGATACTAGAAATGATGGAATAGGATAGATGGGCAGCCTTAAATATTCTACAATGTCTCCTTGTAGAAAATTGTGAGTGGATCCTGAATTCAACAACAATGACACCTTGCAATTGTTGATTGAAGCAGTCAACCTCAGGGTTCTTGGACTTGGTTGGCCTTGCAGAGAGTGATAATTGATGTGTGTTGGCTCAACTCTTATCTCTTCCACAATATCTAAAAATATATCATCCTCTTCATTTGGGTCAGTGTATTCACTAAAGTCCATCATTAGATAATAGAAATAATCTTCTTTTGCATTTGTGCCCTTTTCCCATTTTTCCGTACAGTTGAAACATTCATTCTTAGACCTTTTGATTCTCATCTCCGTAGGTGTTAATTTTTGTCTAATAATTGGTTGTTTCACAGTAGAAGTGCTTGATGAAGCTACTAGTCTCTTATGAGGTGGAATATAAGAACTCAGATTCTGATTAATGACAGATTTGACCATATCAGTTTAAAGGTCATCTCTTTTATATAATTGTAGCAGAGCAAAGGCTTCCACCAATGTTTCAGGTCTGGCATTTATCATATCTTTTTGTACATTTTTTAATCCTGCCATAAACATTTCTTTTAGAACTTTAGGAATGATATCAGTTACTTTATTTGCTAAGCTCTCAAATCTGTGTTGGTACTCCTTAACAATGGTAGTTTGAACCAGTTTTCCAAGTCAGCTTCCAGCAGGAATCTTAAGCAAAAGTGTTAAATCTTTTAGTGATATCCCCTACAAAGTCATACCATGACTTTATTTGATTATTTCTATCAGCCCATAGTAACCACTCTAAAGCCTCACCCTCCATGTTGAAGGTAGATACTATGATCCTTTCTTCATCTGGGATATTATGGTATCTCAAATATTTGTTGGCTTTGTAGACCCATCCTTGCACATTGTCTCCATCAAATTTAGGCATTTTAGTTCTCACAGATTTGGATTTGAAATCTGACATTTTTGAACCCTGTCCAGTTTCATGACTACCTGTTTGGCTAAGTAAGCATAAAGACACTTATTTGGGACAAAGTCAGTTCAATCTTTTACATCCATTCACTTCCCACATCTTGCTTAATTTGTAACTTCTTGAGTTGAGTTTCCATTGATTCACTCATTCTTCTTACAGATATCAATTACTGAAAAATAAAGAGGTTTTAATAAATGGATAATCGATAAGATTTAGGGATAAGATATGTCCCTGATACGGATTTGTTAAGCACGACACACGCTTTGAATAGTTGTTTGTGATGAAGCACGGAATCTGCTACCAGTAGGCTCGTGGGGTTGCGAGGAGGGCCGGAGGCTTTAGAGTCCATGACGCTCGCTCTACGTCAATGTACCTGCAGAGAAGTGGAGGGGAGTCGGCGACTCAGGTGTGGGAGTCGGCGACTCGGGCTCCTTGGTTGCTCTGGTGTGGTGTGTGTCAAGTGGGAATGACTTGGGAGTAGAGGACCCCCAAGGACCCCTTTTATAGGGTCCTGGGGACGTTTCCCCATTCATTAGCGTGGGACCCACTCTATTATGGTGCCCAATTAAGGGTGCCATAATAACATGGGCCCTTCCAAGTAACGGCTGAAAATCGACGACTTAGGTATGGGAGTCGCTGATTCAGAGGTGGAGTCGCCGAATCCCTTGTGGTCAGGTCCTCGGTCTACCAGACCCGAGTGCCCTGTCTGGAGTCGGCAATTCACCCCTGGAGTCGGCGACTTGGTAGTCCCAGTCGGCGATTCCCAGGTGTTGCCGTGAGTACTTGACGTAGACACTTCCTCCGCATTTGTGGAACTCTCCGGGGGTCCGGCATAAAGCGACGGAACCCTAGTCCTTGTTGAAGGGCGTTGCTGGGAGTGACTGACGTAATCAGGCATGTCTCACCAGTACTCCCCCCTGAAGAGAGCACAAGAAACACGCGTGTACTGCCAGTATCCCCCCCAAGCAAGGTGATCCGCATCAAGGCCAAAGCGACAAGATGGGATTGAGCCATTGCGCTCACAGCGACACAAATGACTCCGCGTGGTCCATGCACTATCAGATGGACTGATTCACTATCAGAATCTAGTTTCAGGCCAACGGAACTACATGTATATAGTCCTACTCTAATCAGGAGCGACTTTTGCTGTGGATTCTGGCCAAAGCGACAGAATGCGTGGATTCACTATTAGAATCTGATTCTGGCCGAAGCAACAGAATGCGTGGATTCACTATTAGAATTGTGTTCTGGCCGAAGCGATAGAATGTGTGGATTCTGGCCGAAGCGACAGAATGCGTAGATTCTGGCCGAAGCGACAGAATCTAATTCACTATCAGAACTAATGTTTATAGTCCACCCTGATCAAGAGCGACTTTACGTCCGAACGACGGTTACCCCATAGGCCAAAGCGCAAGATGGGTCGAGATCATTAAGGCCAAAGAGACAAAATGATCTCCAAGTGTTGAAGAATTATTGAAGCCAAAGCGACAACATAATTCTTGGTCCGATTCTGGCCGAAGCGAAAGAATCATTCCTGCAAAACAAAAAACAACCTGCAAAACAACTATATCAGTCTAAAGGATATATTTATTGATTTACTGACCTTGCCGTGTAGAGCTGCCTCTCATGCTGCTCCTCTTTATGCTCAATAAATCATTGATTGATCTGGCCAAAGCGAAAGATCTATCATGCTAAAACATGTGACAACTTCGGCCGAAGCGACAGAAGTGCCGGGAGAACTTGTGATACTCCCCTTGGATTTCGACGACTTCTGGCCGAAGTGACAGAAGTGTCGGGAAGAGCTTGTGAACTCCCCCCTTGAGATCATTAAGGCCGAAGCGTCAAAATGACCTCTGGTCTATCAAGGCCGAAGCGACGAGATAGACCGACTCACTATTAGAGTCTGACTCACGATCAGAATCTGGTTCACTATCAGAGTCTGGTTCACTATCAGAGTCTGGTTCACTATTAGAACCTTTTCTGCAAAAAAGAAAACATCCTGCAAAACAACTAGATCAGTCCAAAACGCATATTTAACTTATTGAACTTACCGTGTGATTTTACCTTCCTTGATGCCTCTTCTTTGCTCAATAAATCTTTGGTAAATTTGGCCGAAGCGACAGAACTTACCGTGCTCAATTTTTGACGACTTCTGGCCGGAGCGACAGAAGTATCGAGAGAGTTTGTGATACTCCCCCCGAAATTTGACGACTTCTGGCCGAAGCGACAGAAGTGTCGGAAGAGCTTGTGATACTCCCCCTCGAAATGTGACGACTTCCATCCAAATCGACAGAAGTGTCGGGAGAGTTTGTGATACTCTCCCTCGAAATTTGACGACTTCTATCCAAAGTGACAGAAGTGTCGGGAGAGTTTGTGATACTCCCCCTCGAAATGTGACGACTTCTATCCAAATTTACAGAAGTATTGGGAGAGTTTGTGATACTCTCCCTTGAAATTTGACGACTTCTGGCCGAAGCGACAGAAATGTCGGGAGAGTTTGTGATACTTCCCCTCGAAATTTGACGACTTCTGGCCGAAACGGCAGAAGTGTTGGGAGAGTTTGTGATACTCTCCCTCTAAATGTGATGACTTCTATCAAATGTGACAGAAGTGTCGGGAGAGTTTGTGATACTCCCCCTTGAAGTGATTGTTAATGGGCTATCTTTTGTTTTATTGCTAATCTTTCATATAAATTACCCTTTAAATTGTAACTAAGGCCCGAAACTAGATTCATAAGTCGTAATTTAGCCACTCTGGACGTAAATTAGACTTTGCTAACCCTATTGTTAGCCACTCTGGGCGTAGACTTGGTCGTACGAATTGTAGCTCAGCCTACGGTTAAATTTGCGGATAATTTATACCTCTAGATTAATGTAGAGTTGTAAAAGATAGCGCGAATGAAAAATCCGAAGGATGCAAATTTTTCAAACTCAAGGGTTACGTTCGTAATTTACAATTACAACTTAAGTTTGAACCCTGATGTTGGAGAGAGCTTGTGATACTCTCTCTTGAAACGTGACGACTTCTGACCGAAGCGATAGAAGTGTCGGAAAGAGCTTGTGATACTCCCTGCTGGAACGTGACGACTTCTGGCCGAATGGACAGAAGTATCGGAGAGAGCTTGTGATACTCCTTCCTGGAAATGTGATGTTGTTTTACCCTGAGTCGGTGACTGGGTGTCCCAATCGCCGACTCCTAAGTTTTGGGTAACTGTGAGGATTTTGACGACTTCTGACCGAAGCGACAGAAGTGTCGGGAGAGCTCGTGATACTCCCCCTCTTGTAATATTTTGATATTTTTGTAATTTTTTAGAACTCAATCAATTATTTTGCTTCTTAATTAATTGTTTATTTAATTTATTTTTTGAATTGTAACTAAGACCCGAAACTAGATTCACAAGTCGTAATTTAGCCACTCTGGACGTAAATTAAACTCTGCTAACCCTATTGCTAGCCACTCTGGGCGTAGACTTGGTCGTATGAATCGTAGCTCAGTCTACGGCTAAACTCGCAAAATAAATTAAACTTCACAACTAACCAAGACTCGCAAAACTAAGTGACGTAATGAGTTGGAGATACAAAAATTATCGGGAATAGGACTTAGGATTTTTTGAGAGCCTAAGACTCTAGATTTCATTCCCTAATGTGTAGTTGAACTCTGGCTGAAGCGACAGAGTAACTTTTTACCCTCATCAAGGCCATAACGACAAGATGGGGTTGAATCGTATGTGTTGTGGGTACTTAGAACCTCTTGGGGTTAGGTTCATTTGTACTTAGGACATGATTTGTGACCATCACTTAGACTCGTGGGTCGTAAGCTAGGTTTGAGCGACGGGTATCATCCAGCCAAAGCGATGAGTGATATATGAGGTTGAAGAGACGGACGTCATCCAGCCGAAGAGATGGATGATTGATCCGTCTGAAGCGACGGGTGATTATTCTAAATATGATACTACATATATCTCTATGGATTAAAGAGAGATTTATTTAGAATAATATCGCTATTGAGAATACATAAGAATAGTATGAGCGACAAACAAAATAATCGACATGTTTTGGTCGCTGGTTGCCACTGACAGAAGCATAGCCTGCATGGTTACTCTGGCAAATCCTATCTCTTAACAGGTGATAGTTCATCACTACAAGCGTGATGCACTTGATTGTGAGTGTAAACTATGGCTCTAGTTGCCCTCACTGTCATAGGATTGAGAGCGTGGGATATGGCCATAACTGTTACTGGGCCAAGAGTGTGAGCTATGGCTTTCGTGGCCATAACTGTTACCAGACTGAGAGTATGAGTGATGACTTTGGTGGTCATAACTGCTGATGAGAAGCTCCTCTCTGTACCGAGGAGGACTAGTCGAGGTTTCAGACTGGGAACTTGTATCCTCGTATGTATCTTCTTTAGCATAGCAAGGTTTTTTCCGGCTAGGCGGCTCGACTCCGCCCAGCTTATTATTGTTCTCCTCTTCTATCTCAATGAACGATTGAGCTCGTTGGAAGAGGTCGGGGAGGGTCTCCACTTTATGGAGCGTAAGGTTCTGGGCCAAAGGGGAGTAGGGTACTAGCCCATTCATGTACCCCGCTATGGCTATACTTGGGATTAGGTCGTTCACTTCTGTCATCATCGAAGTGAACTTAACCGTGTAATCCCTCAGAGACAGTTTGTTCTGTCGTAATGCCAGCAGTGCGTTGGCACTGTGTTTTATTCTGATCATCCCCACATGTTGGGCGATGAACTTCGAAGAGAGGTCCGCGAAGCTGGAGACCGAGCCAGCTGGCAGACCAGAGAACCACCGATAAGCGTTGCCTTTGAGAGTGTCGGGGAATGCCCTACACAACAGTCCGCTATCGGTGGTCTGCGGTTCCAAGACACTAAGGTAGAGGTTGATGTGATCTTTTGGATCATTCGAATCGTCATACGCTTCTATTTTGGGTACCCGCCAGGTTGGTGGAAAAGATTCTTTCAAAAGGTCCTTGTGAAAAGAAGCGCTTTTGATTCTCATGAGCTCGATCGGATTGCTGGAGACCGGATTGTCGGCCAGCTTTCGACGGAGATCTTCCACGAACTTTGTTGTAAGAGTCTTGTAAGTGCAACTCTTGCTAGGTCCATCCTTTGCCTTAGGAGGTGCTGGAGATTTCCTCTTTTTCTCCGTAGATGGAGGATAGTAAGACCCAGATTCACCCTCTCCTTCGCGGATGATGGTCTTGTTGCCCCTCGCTTTCTCGAGGTTGCTAACTCTTTTTTCTATGGAATCCATAAAGTTAATCAACCTCTCTTGTAGCGCAGGAGTTAGGTTCACTCCCCCATTTGATGGGAGTGATAAGAGCACCTCATGTGTCGAAAGTGGTATATTGGAGGTTGGTATAGTACGGGAACCAACCCTCCTACCAGAAGCTCCTACCTCAGTAACAATAGCGAGAGCTTTCTTTTTATGATCCTTAGTAAAAAGAGTCATAAATGGGATGGTTGCTTCTATCGGGTCGAAGCAAGAGACTACGAGTGGAAGTTCTAGCTTCCGAAGTGTCGGAAGCTATGGGTGGGTACCTGCCCCCCCCAGTTGTCACAAAACAGAAAAAAATTTGTATAATATTTCTTTGTAGTTTTGTGACCCCCTTGAGCAGTACTACCAGTCCCCAAAGTTTGAAATTAGCAAAAAATATCGCAAATTTTTTGCAATTTTTCCGCAGAAAATCGTGCTATCGGAGGTGGTTTTCGGGATGCCTGTTTAGACCTTTCCCAGAAAAGGTTCTTTGCACTGTTGGAAAATTCTGCTTTTTTGTACTCGTAGAGAAAAAAATTTTCACGTGAAGTGTGGTTGTAGAATCTCAAAATCAGATCTGGGTATTCCGGAGGTGGACCGACAAAATCACTGGAAGTGAAAAAAGGTAAAAAGCCCCACACTTTTTTTTCTTTTTTTTTTACCGAAACGACGATGTGAATCCAGCCAAAGCGATGGATTTTCGTTTCGGTAAGAGAGCTGGGCTATGTGTGGTCTTATTCAGCCGAAGCGATGAATGAAGACGATGACCGAATCGACAATTCAAGTGTGGGAATCGCCTACTCAGTGTGGGAGTTGACGATTCAGTTGGGAATCGTCGATTCAAGTGGGAATCGACGATTCAAGTGGGAATCGATGACTCAGATGAGGATAGGTAATTTTCTATGAAAAATCCAACCTATATGGAAGTGAAAGTACCAGAGCAAAAGGCTTTGACAACACTTGCTCAAAAAGCTAAAGAAATCTGCGACACCCTATGTGGAGTCGGCGATTCAACTTATGGCCTTTTTGAACTAAGCCGTGGACAACACTCTTAGCTAGTAGAATAACCCGCAATCGGCGACTCACTAGGTGGAGTCGGCGATTGCCTATGTGAATCGGAGACTCCTTGACACAAAATCAGCGATTCACCCTAAAGGGAATCGAGCCGAACTTTGCGAAGAAAAATTCGCGATTACGACGGGATATCATAGTTCGATAGTCCCACAGACGAGCTAGTTGATGAAGCACAGAATCTGCTACCAGTAGGCTCGCGGGGTTGCGAGGAGGGCCGGAGGCTTTGAAGTCCATGACGCGCGCTCTACGTCAATGTACCTGCAGAGAAGTGGAGGGGAGTCGGCGACTCAGGTGTGGGAGTCGGCGACTCAGGCTCCTTGGTTGCTCTGGTGTGATGTGTGTCAAGTGGAAATGACTTGGGAGTAGAGGACCCCCTAGGACCCTTTTATAGGGTCCTGGGGGACGTTTCCCCATTCATTAGCGTGGGGCCCACTCTATTATGGTGCCCAATTAAGGGTGCCATAATAACGTGGGCCCTCCCAAGTAACAGTTGGGAATCGGCGACTCAGGTATGGGAGTCGCCGATTCAGAGGTTGAGTCTCCGATTCAGAGGTGGAGTCACCGACTCCCTTGTGGTCAGGTCCTCGGTCTACCAGACCCGAGTGTCCTGTCTGAAGTCGGCGATTCACCCCTGGAGTCGGCGACTTGGTAGTCCCAGTCGGCGATTCTCAGATGTTGCCTTGAGTACTTGACGTAGACACTTCCTCCGCATTTGTGGAACTCTCCGGGGGTCCGGCATAAAGCAACGGAACCCTGGTCCTTGTTGAAGGGCGTTGCTGGGAGTGACTGACGTAATCAGGCATGTTTCACCAGTTTGGATATATTATAGGGATACCAGTCCTTCTTTAATATCCAACTCTAGTAATTTTTTTTTACACGATCTGAAATGTATTTGATCAATTCAGCAATGATTAGAGAGAAATAGGAATGAATTTAGATACGTTACTGTTTGAGATTTGTTAAGCATAAAACAAGCTTTTGAAGAGTTGGTAATTTAAGGAATATCGATCCTTCTTCTATCTTCCTTTGGTTGGTTAAATATGCGATTTACAACCACTTATTAATAGAATAATAAGTTGCAAAATGAGATTAGTTACTTCCCTGGTAAGGATCTGTTAAGCACATAACATGCTTTTGAAAAGAGTTTGTATTTTTTTTGGAGTACAAATCCTTGCAAACCCTTGATGCTAATCCAGGCGATCTTACTCAGAGCAGCAGCAGCACATACCGACAGGAGAACATTGAAAGAACCAATATTATAAATATGAGATTATTATGCTGAAATCCAGGGTCAAAGCAGCAATTTGTGATAAACATAAGCTAATGACCTAATTGGTATAAACATAACCTAAGGGTCATGTTAAAACAGATTAAACTGTTGATTATTAACCAACAGGGTCCTATTTATAAATATTTCAATAAAACGTTATTAAGACCTAAGTGTGATAAAATAAATGAAAGGTTGTTACAAAATCTATTACATAACTACAATTGAGTTGTGAAAGGACTATTTCATAAATGTCCAAGTATTTTTCTAATAGTTTAACACACAAGGGTGTTTGGGTAAATAACCCAAGAACAAATCAAGTCAAACAAGGACTTGGTTGTCATTTCTAAATAACTTGTGTATGAATGCAGGAATAACACAACTGATTTAACTGTCGCAAGCTGGACTACTCGTGAATAAAATCTCAAAGTGAAGCCCAGCCCAGAAGTTAAATTTTAGTTAATATTAATTAGCTATCGAGAGATTAGTTAGTTAATCATTTTGTTAATTAAGTGTATAAATACAAATGTATTAACAAAAGTTTTAATCATTCAATACAAGATTAATCAACCATTCTTGTGGTTAACTAAACTCTCTCTCACTTCTTTCCCTTAGTGACAGTTAATCTGTTAATACGCCCTCTTCCATCTGGGCGGAAAACCCTAGCCTTAATATGGCTACTCCGCTGCATTTCTGCCACTCCAGACTTGGGGATTCCAACGCATTATCTCCAGCGGCCCCTCCCCAGCAGGAAAATAATATGGTATCAGAGCCAACAACCCTCCTGGCGCTCCTCTGGTGAACCAGCCAGCCACTTCCGCAATGCTTCAGGCCAATCCAGCCGTAACACATCCTGCTGCACCTCCGCGCAATTCAATAGTGACTCCAACAGCATCAAAGGAATCCTCCTCTGGGTCAACAGCAAAATCGCGACCAAGTGATCACCAAGAAAGTTTGTACCAAAGCTCCTTCTTTAAAAGGCAAAAATCAGAAAGGTACATCTCTCCTTTACAAGACCCAGAATCTCCATTTTTTTTAACCTCCGGTGATCACCCGGGGGCAGTAGTAGTACCTGATAGACTAGTTGGTGAATCCAACTACATAACTTGGTCCAATGGGATGAAAGTCTCACTGGTTTCAAAAAGAAAGGATGCTTTCATTTCTGGACAGATTTCAATGCCGGCAGATTTTGCTAGTAGAGAATATAATATATGGAAGATAGTTAATGGTTTAGTACTAACTTGGATATTAAATTCAGTATCTCCTCAAATACAATCAACCGTTATGTATACCAACAATGCACATCAAGTATGGTTAGACCTAGAAATTAGGTATAAACAAGGGAATGCCCCCAAAGTAAACCAAATTAAATACGAATTATGTTGTCTACAACAAGGATCATTGATTGTATCTGAATTTTATGACAAATTCAGATTCATTTGGGATCAGTTGATACAAATAGATGAGATTAAAAAAAAGTTTTGTATGATATGCAAGAAACTTTACCAAGAAAAAGAGGAGAATGATATGATTCATCAGTTCCTATTAGGACTGAATGAAAACTTCTTCAATTTTAGAACTCAGATTCTTTCATTAGAAAAATTACCCAATATGAATAAAGTTCTAGGATTGGTCATTCAAGAAGAAAAACAGAGATGTAAGTTTAGGGAACAAATAAATGAAAAGAAAACTGAATCAACCTTCTTTGCAAAAGATAAAAATCCAGTAGAAGGAATAAAGGGAATGTATTTTAAAAATGGAAAGAAACTTGATACTAGGTTCTAATGTGATAATTGTAAATATTATGGTCATACAAGAGAAAAATGTTATCATTTAGTAGGCAAACCAGGAAAAGAGAAATTTCAGAAAAAAGTTCAAGCAAAGAAGAGCCAGGGCAGCACTACTACTATTTCAGAGTTTGCAAATCTAGCTACTGCCTCTAGTAGTCAACAACTAGTACTAACTCAAGAGGAGATCCAACTATTCAAGGAACTCATCTCCTCAACAAAATCAAACATTAATGGTAATAAAATTTCTTTTTCTTTCAATACAAATAGTTACATTGATAAATGGATTGTAGTCTGTAGATACCGGGACATCACAACACATGACTGGTAATTTACATCTATTCACCAACCCATTAATTAAATAATATAATCACTTTGTTACTATACCTAGTGGCAAAATATTGATGGTTTAAGGAATGGGTTGTATAAAAATATATGAAAATCTGATTTTAAAAAATGTGTTGTATATCCCTGAATTTTTAAGGTTAATTTAATAGCTATAAGCAAGTTAACCCTAGACAATGACATTAAAGTAATATTTGATGATCATTGTTTTCAATTTCAGGAAAACAAATTCGAGAAAGTGATTGGCAAGGGTGAGTTTATTGATGGACTATACTTTTTCACCCCCATTACTTTATAGCAAACTCAGCTATTGACTTCAAGACTTGACATCAAAGATTGTGACATATCTCTTCTGAAAAAATGAAGACACTAGTCTCCCAATACAAAATTAGATATAAAAGTTCAGATTGTAATAGTGATAGTTCAGATTGTAATAAAAACAAAAAAATTTCAGATTGTAGGAATGAAACTTGTGATAAAAATTCTGTTTTCAATAAAATAAAATTCATTCAATATGATTGTAGAATATGTTCTTCCAAATCTGAAAATATTTTTGATCTAATCCATATAGATATATGGGGAAAATTTCCAATTATGACCCATGATGGTTTTAATTACTTCTTGACTATTGTAGAAGATCTAAGTAGAGGTACTTGGATATATCTAATTAAAAACAAGTCAATGTCAATAGAATGTGTTGAAAAGTTTTACAAAATGGTAAAAACTCAATTTAAAACCAAAATTAAAACCATTACAAGTGATAATGGGGGAGAATTCACTTCCAACAATTTTAAAAAAATGACTGAAAAACATGGAATTGTTCAACAATTCTCATGCCCCTATACACCTGCTCAAAATGCAAGGATAGAGAGAAAACATAGACATCTCTTGAATATTGCAAGAGCACTACATTTCCAAGGAAATATTCCATTAGAATATTGGGGGGAATGCATTCTAACAGCAGCTTATCTAATCAATAGAATTCTTTCTAAAATTATAGAAAACAAAACACCTTATGAGATTATTCATACGAAAATACCAAACTATGAAAATTTAAAATCTTTTGGTTGCTTATGATATGCTTCAGCCACACAAATAAAAAACAAATTTTCATCAAAAACTTTTCAAGGAATTTTTATGGAATATCCCAAAGGTATTAAAGGATACCTTATATTAAGAGTTTCAGATAAAAAATTCATTGTTTCTAGGGATGTATCTTTTAGAGAATCAATATTTCCATCCAAAGATGATCTTAGCCCAGAAAACACAAAAAAACCAATTTTTTTCAAAATTGCTATAATAATATTTTTTATATCATGATGATGTGAATAAGTCATGGTATGACTATAAAAACCATCATGAAGATAAAAGTATTAAATAAATCAGTGATCTGAATATAAGGTCAGGGAAAAATAATGAATACCATAATCTGGTAAATAACTCAGATAATAGATCAGAAAATGATCAAATAAATCCAGAGCATTCTGGATTATATAACTCACAAGTTCATATGCTTAATCATATGAAAAATATCAATGTGAGCAAAAGCAAAAACAATAAATCCATTGAGTTAAATCACAACTCAAAATATCAGAAACTCTGGAAATATTACTCAAAATTCAGAAAATAGGTCAGAATATAATGAAATAAATCCAGCACATTCTAGATTACACAACTCACAAGTTTATATGCCTAATCATATGGAGAATATTAGTGTGAGCCAAAATAAAAACAATGAGTCTATTGAGTTAAATTATAACTCACAAAATATAAGAAACTATGAAAATATTGCCCAAAATTCTGAAAATATTCAGAATAATCAAACTGTTCTTAATTCTGAAAATATTCAGAATGATGATATAAGATCATCAGATATAGGGACATTAATAGAACAGCAAAATAATACTAACTCACAAAATATGAGAAACTATGAAAATATTGCCCAAAATTCTGAAAATATTCAGAATAATCAAACTGTTCTTAATTCTGAAAATATTCAGAATGATGATACAAAATCATCAGTTATAGGGACATCAATAGAACAGAAAAATAATACTCCTGAAATCACAGGAGACCATTTTGAACAACAACAAGCTGTCCCCTGCAAATTTTCAGAAAAACCAATAGAGATAACTGGAAAAAAATCTAGAACAGGCAGGGTAATTCATGTTCCAGAAGCATACAAGGATTTTTTTCTTTGAAAATGACAAAGAATATGGAAATAACAACAAAAGAGGAAAATACCCAATGTGTAATCAAGTTTCATACCATAGAATTAAAAAAAAATCATAAAAAATTCCTTCATCAAATATCAATAAATGATGAGCCCCAAACCTTCTCAGAAGCTTCTAAGAACCCAAATTAGGTAGAAGCAATGAAGAAAGAGATGGATGCACTTCATTTAAATGAAACTTGGACTTTAACCACACTTCCTCATGATAGGAAACTTGTAGGCTCCAAGTGGATTTATAAAATTAAATATAAGCCAAGTGGTGAAATAGAAAGATACAAGGCTAGACTTGTAGCAAAAGGGTTCACTCAAAAAGAGGGATTTGACTATTATGAAACATTTGCCCTTGTAGTCAAAATGACCACAATAAAAACTATAATTGCAATATCATCAATTAAAAAATGGAACATCTATCAACTAGATGTTAATAATGCTTATCTCCATGGAGATCTTAATGAAAAAGTATATCTCAAACCACCCCAGGGATTTTTAAGGAAGGAGATAAAAGGGTGTGTAAACTAAATAAATCTCTTTATGGTCTAAAACAAGCATCTAGAAACTGGTTTGCCAAATTGAAGGAATTTTTACTTGAAATGAGTTTTGTGCAAACACCTTCTGATTATTCATTGTTTGTAAAAACCAAAAACCAAAAATGAAAATATGATATACTTATTAGTATATTTAGATGATATCATTATTACAGGGAACAATGAGACAGAAATGTTTCTAATCAAAAAAAATATTGAGAAAAACTTCGAAATCAAGGATTTATATAAATTGTCCTATTTCTTAGGAATTGAGGTCTCATACCCATCAGAAGGTATATACATATCACAAAGAAAATATGCATTAGGTATACTAGAAGAAAGTGGCCAAATGGATGCAAAGCCATCAAAAGTACCCATGGGAGAGGTATGTAAATTTAAGAAATGAGCAAGCAAAAGCTCTTTCAGACCCAACTCTATATAGGTCACTAGTGGGTAAACTCATATACTTGAATATCACTAGACCAGACCTAAGTTTCTATGTCCATTGGCTAAGTCAGTTCATGGGAAATCCAAATGAAATTCACCTTCAAGTTTTGTTTAAGGTGATTAGATACCTTAAAAATGCCCCTGGCCAAGGCATCCTATACAAGAGTCATAACCAAATGAATCTCCATGGATATTGTGATTCAGATTGGGCTTCTTGCTCAATTAGCAGAAAGTCATTATCAGGATATTGCATGTTCTTAGGAGCATCTTTAATCTCTTGGAAATCCAAGAAACAATGTGAAGCTGAATATAGAGTCATCAGTAAAGCACAATGTGAAGTGCTTTGGCCATATCAACTTTTCAAAGATTTAAATTTGAAAATACAGATGCCAACCTCTCTATATTGTGACAACAAATCAGCAATATATCTTGCTAATAATCCATTATTTCATGAGAGGAGTAAGCATATAGAAATCTCATGTCATTCCATTAGAGAAATGATAGATAAAGGGATAATTTTGTTGAAACAAGTAGGATGATGAAATTAGGGCTCGCAGTGGTGCGAGGTGATGCCGGAGGCTCTGGAATCCACGACGCGCGCTCTACGTCAAATACCTGCAAGTAGAAACTAGGCGATTCTAGTGAGAATCGGCGAGTTTCTTAGTGATGCTTTGGTGAGAGTGGAACTTATGTTGTGCCTTTGAGTTTCCCCTTGGGACCCTTTTTATAGGGTCTCGGAGGGCGCGATCAAAGGCGGACATCACGCCTATGGCCATATATGGAAACATTTATGACGTTGACTGGCGGCGAGTAACGGTCGTAAGTCGGCGATTCAAATATGGAAATCGCCTATTTAGGGCAAACTCGCCGAGTTTCCAGGGGCGAGATGTGCAGTCTACCATACTGCCGATCTGGGCCCTAACTCGGCGATTTGTCCCTAAAGTCGGCGACTTGGTAGTTGATGAAGCACTGAATCTACTACCAGGGCTCGCGGTGGTGCGAGGTGATGCCAGAGGCTCTGGAGTCCACGACGCGCGCTCTACGTCAAATACCTGCAAGTAGAAACTAGGCGATTCTAGTGAGAATCGGCGAGTTTCTTAGTGATGCTCTGGTGAGAGTGGAACTTATGTTGTGCCTTTGAGTGTCCCCTTGGGACCATTTTTATAGGGTCTCGGAGGGCGCGATCAAAGGCAGACATCGCGCCTATGATCATGTATGGTAACATTTATGACGTTGGCTGGCGGCGAGTAACGGTCGTAAGTCGGCGATTCAGGTATAGAAGTCGCCTAGTTAGGGCTAACTCGCCGAGTTTCCAGGGGCAAGATGTGCAGTCTACCATACTGCCGATCTTGGCCTTAACTCGGCGACTTATCCTTTATGTCGGCGATTTGGTAGTCCAATCGGGCGACTTACGGGCTAACTCGGCGATCTGGACGATGAACGTGTTCTGCACCGTGGAAGCTCTTCGGGGGTCCGGCCAAAGCGACGGAACCCTAGTCCTTGTTGAAAGGCGTTGCTGGGAGTGACTGCCGCAATCAGCTTGCCCCTTGATGGCAGTGACTGGTCGGAAATCCAAGTCGATTGCCCATTTGGTTAACCTCTCAGAAATGTCGGGTTTATGAAGTAGACGGCGCAAAGGACACGATGTTAGTACCACAATTGTGTGCGCTAAGAAGTTAGCTCGAAAGAGACGACAAGCATGGATCACTGCATATACGATCTTCTCGATAGGAGAGTATCGTAGTTCAGCACCTTGTAGTCGCCTCGAGTGATAGTATATAGGGACCTGGTCCTTGTCCCTCTGCGCGATGAGGACCGCACTCACGGCTTCTTTTGAGGCCGCTATGTATAAGTATAGGTCCTCTCCCTCTTTGGGTGATGTCAGCATGGGGAGCGAGGACATATGTGCTTTTAACTTAGCAAATGCCTCCTCGCACTCCGGTGTTCAAGTAATACTACCCTTAACCGCAGTTTTCAATAATTGGAAAAACGGTTTACACTTGTCAGCCGTTTGTGATATAAAACGACTGAGTGCGTTAATCCGACCGTTCGGCCTTTGTACTTCTCTGATTATGTGGGGTGCTTCCATATCAAGGATAGCTTGAATTTTGTCGGGATTAGGTTTGATCCCGTGCTGACCTACATAGAAACCAAGGAACTTGCCTTCCTTGATTCCGAATGCGCACTTGGCTGGGTTGAGCTTCATTCCATATTACTTTATTGTATCAAGGGTTTCTCTCAGATCATCAAGGTGTTTTTCCATGCTTGACGACTAGACTAGGATGTCATCGACGTAAGAGGAAACATTGCGCCCGATCTGGTCCGCGAAAACCTTGTCCATTAAGCGATGGAATGTAGCCCCAGCATTCCTCAAGACGAATGGCATTACTCTGTAACAGTATGTCCCTGAGTCCGTGATGAAGGATGTTTTTTCCTCATCGGCTCATGCATCAGGATCTGGTTGTATCCTGAGTGGGCATCCATCATAGAGAGGAGCTCGTTACCGGATGCTCCATCGACTAGTTCGTCGATAGATGGCAACGGGTAACTGTCCTTGGGGCATGCCTTATTGAGATCAGTGAAATCAATACACATGCGCCACTTGTCATTGGGCTTCTTGACAAGGACGGGGTTGGCCAATCAAGTCGGATATCGAACCTCCTGAATGTGCCCAGCATTCAGGAGTTTCGATATTTCCTCATTGGCTGCTTCCTGCCTGTCAGAAGTGAGTACTCGACGTTTCTGGCGTCGACGTTTCTGGCGTCGAGCTGGAATGGATGAGTCGACGTTAAGTTTGTGCGTCACGATCTGACGTGCAATCTGTGTCGGTGCCTCACTCTCCCAAACGAACCTGTCCTGGTGCTCCTCCAGGACAGTCACAAGCTTGGCTCTTAAGTCAGAGGGTAACCCCTTCCCTAATGCCACTTGTCCCCCTTCCAACTGAAATACTTCAGTCTCGTCCACAGGTTGTAATTTCTCCCTTTCCTCAATGTCGGGCGGGGCATGGATGAGCATGTTGTTAAGCCTTGTCAGCTGGGTTGCCTTCTTATACCCCTGTTTAGAATCCTTTTGTGATCCTTTGACAGTTGCAACGAACCCGTTTGCTGGGTATCGAATGCAATGGTGATAAGAAGACGGGACCGCTTGGATTCCGTGGATGAAGGGACGTCCGAATATGCCGTGAAAAGTGGATTCTACTTCCACTACTATGAAATAACATGTTCGGCTAACCCTCCCTCGCTTGGAACCGATGGAGACATTCAAATCAATAACACCGTCTACTGGGGCAGCGATGTTAGTGAAACCATAGATGGCTTCCTTACAGGGAGATAGCTCCTCCATTTTAAGGCCCATCTTGGTAAAAGTGTCCATATAAAGGATGTCCGCAGAGCTGCCGCTGTCAACAATCATCCTCTCGACTCGGGAATTGGGACCGATGTCTGCTTGGATCACGAGTGGGTCCTCGTGAGGTTCCAGGACATCGTCCAAGTCCTCTTCGAAGAAGTATATTGACTTCTCCTCGCGGACCCGTTTTCCGTTGTCTCGAGGTGATGATTGTGACATCAGCACTTTTCGGGCATATCCTCTATTTTGGCCAACGAATCCACCACCAAATATCATATTGATGGTCTTCTGTTGGCGATCCTCGCTGTTGTCGCTATCTGGCGAAGGAGAGCGTGGACGCTTCCCCTTTGGGTCAGATTTGCAATTGTCCTGTCCTCGGGGTTTCTTGACGAAGTTGCCAAGTTCTCCCTTTGAGATCAATTGCTCGACAAAAGACGAGAATTCCCTGCAATGGTCTGTCAGGTGGCCGCAGTCCTTGTGGAATTTGCAGTATTTTCCAGTTTGCGTGCGACCATCTTTGCTTGCAGGGTCTAAAGAACGAGGAGCAGGCAGATCTGCTCGGTTCTTTAGCTTCTCAAACAGCTCGCCTTTGTTGATTGTAAGCGGGGTGTTTTTTCTCCACAGTTGAGATGCACCCTTTGGCGGTTGACTGGTTGAGGTTTGGTACACCTTGTTATCGTGCCTAGGCTTCCACTCTTTTTTGGAAGTTTTAGCCCTGTTGTTGGTGTACCTGTTAGAGGTATCGTGGAAATTATTATTTCCACTATACCCCTTCCTCTCAAACTTTTGTTTTTTAAAGCTAGGAGTCCCAAGTTCAGCTAGTTTGTTCTCATCCTCCTCTTCCACTTCAATGTACGATTGAGCGCGTTGGAAGAGGTCGGGTAGAGAGTCCACTTTATGGAGAGTCAGATTCTGGGCCAGAGGGGAGAAGGGGACCAATCCTCTGATGTATCCCGCTATGGCCACACTTGGGATTAGATCATTCACTTCTGTCATCATTGTAGTGAACTTGATCGTGTAATCCCGAAGAGACAGCTTATCCTATCGAAGTGTCAGAAGTGCGTTGGCACTGTGTTTAATCCTTATCATCCCACATGTTGGACGATGAACTTTGACGAGAGTTCTGCGAAGCTGGTGACTGAGCCAGCTGGCAGATCGGAGAACCATCGATAAGCACTGCCCTTGAGAGTGCCGGGGAATGCCCGACACAACAGTCCATCATCGATGGTTTGCGGTTTCAGGATGTTAAGGTAGAGGTTCACGTGATCTTGTGGATCACTTGAACCGTCATACGCTTCAATCCTGGGTACCCGCCAGGTAGGTGGGAAAGATCCCCTCAAAAGGTCCTCGCGAAGAGGAGCACTTTTGATCCTTAGGATTTCGTGCGGATTGCCGATAGCTGGGTCGTTGGCCAGTTTCCGACGAAGATCCTCCACAAAATGAGGGGTAAGAGTCCTTTCGGAGCGACTCTTACTGGGTCCCGTCTTTGTTTTAAGACGGAAACTCTGTTTGGTTTTCTCCGCAAATGGAGAGTAAATGGACCCAGATTCCTCCGCTCTTTCACGGATGGTGGTCCTTTGACTCCTCGCTTGCTCGAGGTTAGTCATCCTCCTTTCTATGTTGTCCATAAAGCTGAACAACCTTTCTTCCAAGGTGGGAGGAGCCTTGGGCACTATGTTTTCCTCGACGTGTGGAGGAACCGAGTTTGTTTGGTCAGGTTGAGCATTGCTGGGTCTCTTTGGTCGAGACTGCTCGCCCTGCTCCAGCTCGATTGCTGGCATTTTACCCTTACTTCTCGTGGCGTAAGGGTGTTTTTGTTTTTCGATGATGGCCATAAAGACAAAAGCGGGGAAGTTCCAAAGCGAGGAGGTGACCTGACTGAGCTTGTTCGAAAAACAAAAAATAAATCGACGACTTTAGATTTTGAGGCGTTTTTCGAACAAAGTCGTGGACAACACTCTTAGCTAACAGATGATATTCCGGATCGGGCGATTCCCAAGTCTAGTCGGCGATTTAAGGACAAATCGGACCTGAGTCGAGAATCGGCTATCGATCTAAATCGGCGACTTAGTTGACAAAGTCGGCGAACCCTCTGGGAGAGCTCAAGTCGGATTTTGCAAAAAATATCGCGATTACGACGGGATACCGGTGGTTCGGTAGTCCCACAGACGGCGCCAGCTGATGAAGCACTGAATCTGCTACCAGGGCTCACGGTGGTGCGAGGTGATGCCGAAGGCTCTGGAGTCCATGACGCGCGCTCTACGTCAAATACCTGCAAGTAGAAACTAGGCGATTCTAGTGAGAATCGACGAGTTTCTTAGTGATGCTCTGGTGAGAGTGGAACTTGTGTTGTGCCTTTGAGTGTCCCCTTGGGACCCTTTTATAGGGTCTCGGAGGGCGCGATCAAAGGCAGACATCGCGCCTATGGCCATATATGGAAATATTTATAACGTTGGCTGACGGTGAGTAACGGTCGTAAGTCGACGATTGAAGTATGGAAATCGCCTATTTAGGGCAAACTCGTCGAGTTTCCAGGGGCGAGTTGTGCAGTCTACCATACTGCCGATCTGGCCCCTAACTCGGCGATTTGTCCCTAAAGTCGACGATTTGGTAGTCCAATAGCGACTCACGGGTTAACTCGGCGATTTGGACGATGAACTTGTTCCGCACCGTGGGAGCTCTCCGGGGGTCCGGCGTAAAGCGACAGAACCCTAGTCCTTGTTGAAAGGCGTTGCTGGGAGTGACTGCCGTAATCAGGCATGTCTCACCATAGGACTAAATACCAACTTGCAGATATCTTTACTAAATCTCTAGGAGAGAATGAGATCTCAATATTCTCTGTCAAGCTAGGAATCCATAATGTGTATTCCAAAGCTTGAGGGGGGTGTATGAGATTAATATGCTGAAATCCAGGGTCAAAGCAGCAATTTGTGATAAACATAAGCTAAGGACCTAATTGGAATAAACATAACCTAAGGGTCATGTTAAAACAGATTAAACTTTTGAATATTAACCAACAGGGTCCTATTTATAAATATTTCAATAAAACGTTATTAGGACCTGAGTGTAATAAAATAAATGAAAGGTCGTTACAAAATCTATTACATAGCTACAATTGAGTTGTGAAAGGACTATTTCACAAATGTCCAAGTGCTTTTCTAATAGTTTAACACACAAGGGTGTATGGGTAAATAACTCAAGAACAAACCAAGTCAAACAAGGACTTGGTTGTCATTTCTAAATAACTTGTGTATGAGTGCAGGAATAACACAATTGATTTAACTGTTGTAAACTGAACTACTCGTGAATAAAATCTCAAAGTGAAGCCCAACCCAGAAGTTAAATTTTAGTTAATATTAATTAGCTATCGAGAGATTAGTTAGTTAATCATTTTGTTAATTAAGTGTATAAATACAAATGTATTATCAAAAGTTTTAATCATTCAATACAAGGTTAATCAACCATTCTTGTGATTAACTAAACTCTCTCTCACTTCTTTCCCTTAGTGACAGTTAATCTATTAATACGTCCTCTTCCATCCGGGCGGAAAACCCTAGCCTCAATATGGCTACTCCGCTGCATTTCTGCCACCCTAGACTTGGGGATTCTAACGGATTATCTCCAGTGGCCCCTCCCCAGCAGGAAAATAATAATAAAGAGAGGAAAAAAGACGACGGAGGCAATGGGACAGTAGACACGGAACCCTAGGTTGCTTCTGCTGGATCGAGATCCGAGGCTATAAGGGGGTAATAGCCTCTTTTTCGATTAGGCAGGTTAAATGCGGAATTACTTGCAAATACTTGATACACAAATGATCAAATAACAATAAAAAGATTATAATATTATATCTTACAATATAATATTATATATATTTATATTCTTTTTAATTAAGTGTTGTTTAGACAATAAATAAAACTAAAGTTAACAAAGAATAACACAAAAGATTTATATTGGTTCACCCAAACAAGGGTTAGTCCAGTCCCGACAAACTATCGAAATTCACTGGCCTAAAGGTAATGGCAAAACCTTAAAGTATCAAGGAAACTCTTAAAAACCTCTCTAAGCTTTAAGGCTACTTCGCTTAGGAACTAGTCTTTTACGGGTAGACTCACACCTTAGAGTATCAAGGGCACTTTTAAGAACCTCTAACTTTTACGGGTAAGTTAGTACCTTAGAGTATCAAGGAACTTTTAAAAACCTCTTTAAACTTTAAGGCTACTTCGCTTAGGAACCAGTCTTTTACGGGTAGACTCACACCTTAAAGTATCAAGGGCACTCTTAAGAACCTCTAACTTTTACGCGTAAGTTAGGACCTTAGAGTATTAAGGAACTCTTAAAAACCTTTCTTAATCTTTCAAGGTAGATTCCACCTAAGAGTTTTTTCCGGAAACTCTATAAAACCAAACAAGAGCTTTATGGTTGAGCTCAAAAACCTTCCCTCACACTTTGGTGATATTGAGACAAAACCTTTCAACCAAAGTGGACAGACATAAGAGAGGATTAAAGGAGTGGAATGTTTAAAGTACACAAAACTTCTTACTTGTAAAGATGAACAAGAAGGTTAGAAGTAGAAGTTGGAGAGCTTTTGAAGCTTTTAGAAGCTTGGACACTTGAGAGCTTTTGGAAGCTTAGAACCTTGGAAACAAGAACACTTTGTAGATCTCAAGATGAAAAATGAAAAACTCTTTGGAGTGTTTGAAATGTGGTGAACGAAAATGGAGAGTTTGGTCCTCTATTTATAGCCTAGGTCATCACTTGTCCACCCTTGGATCTTCAATGGATGGTTCCTTGATTCCTCACAAATGTCCAAGATTTTGTCTTCCCAAAAAGCTTGAATAGTAGAAGCTTACTTTTTGTGAATAGTAGAAGCTTGAATAGTAGAAGCTTAAAATAGTAGAAGCTTGCTTTTTGTGAATAGTAGAAGCCTGAATAGTAGATTTCCTTTGAGAAGATCTTGAGAAGATTTTTTTTGTGAATAGTGTCTTTTGCTTTTTGGTTATTATATCTTGACTAAAATGTTAGAGATAACAATAAATATATTCAAAGTGTTTTATGCAATTTAACCATTTCGATTTTGACTTTGATTAAACCTTGACTTAATTAATTTATGAATTAATTTAGGTCTAATCTTGACTAATTTTACCCTTTGGATTAATATATAGTGTAATTAGGGATAAAATTAACATAATTAAAATATAATCTTATGTCGACAATTTTGATTCTACAGCTTCAACATGTGTTAATTGCATAACTTAATTGAAATATTTGATAAAAAACTGCAGTTAATTGTTCATAATTTATACTACTGAATTTTAAAAGATAAGTTGTGACATAGTCACTCTTTAATCTAAACTAGTCTGCCAATTAAGTATTCTATTAGGGTAGGGTATAATCTTTGAATTGGGCTGGTGGGATCCGATTCCTGGTGGATCGACGATGGTCGGAAATCTCCCTCTTCGTCGTTCTCACTCCGGTATCCTCTTCAGTATCGTTCTTATTCGCGATCTGTTGCAGGTTAGCCTTCAATTCAGATACCAATCTCTCCTCGTCAACTATGTTTTCATCATTCAATTGCAACAAATAAAAAAATAACAACACAACTTGTGATCAACAAACTAGATTATTGGAAGCAATTACCACTTATGGTCATCCTAGATGGAAACAACACTTGATGCAAAGAACAAGTTTGGGTTTGTTGATAGAACCATTATCAAATCACCAACGACAAACCCAACAACATTCAAAAAGGTAGCTTTCTGGAAGAGATGTAATAACCTGGTGGTGGGATGGCAATATGACACCAAAATTGGCACTCATTTATGCAACTACCTTCTGGAAAGTTCTGATCAAATCAATATTAATATAGTTTTTTATATCATTAAAACAAAATTGACAAAGTGTGTTCAAAGAAAGGAATCTATTACAACTTACTTCACAAGGCTCCAGAACATATGGGATGAGCTTGCCAACTATGAGGAATAACCTTGTACATGAATATCCTAAGAAAGATATCCCTAGAAAGCTGGTTGATCCTAATGGGACTTAATGAGAATTATAAAAGTTTCCAAGAGCATGTAATACTGATAAAAGCAGTACCCACACTGGATGTTGCTCATCAGATATTACTCACTAAAGAACAACAGAGAGGAGCAAGCAAAATATAGAGTACATCATCAACACTAGTGGTACAGCAGGGGAAACCAAAGTACTATGCAAAAGATAAAATAAAATTCAAGGAAGTTGCACCATCCAGAGAATCAAATAATGAAGGAAAAGAGTGAAAAGATAAAATATGCAGTAGCTGTAAGAAAACTGAAAATACAATGGATAATTGCTACTATAAGAAGGGATTTCCAGCCTCCCAGCCCTTACATGGAGTGTTTCAAAGGCAAAAATGAAAAAAATAAATCATACCAAAATTAAATAGCTAGGTCATGTCAAAATTTTATCCGACCCGTTTATTCCCACCAAAAAATTCACCTCCAGCAGCATTTAAGGATCGTACCGAAGACTGACAAATACTTGCTCCACCCCTTGGAAAGGATGTAGCAAAACAGACAAAGAGCAAGAGCTTGTGTGTAAACTTAATAAATCCTTATATGGATTGAAACAAACCTCTGAAAGCTGGTTTAATGAACTTAGGAAAACACTAAATACACTTGGATTCTTCCAATGCAATTCTGATTATTCTTTATTCATTTCAACTAAGAACAACATAAAAACAATTATATTAGCTTATGTAGATAACATGTTGATAACAGAACCATGCTTGAGAACAATTAATCAATTTAAAACCGATCTTAAACAACATTACACAATTAAAGACCTACGGGAATTGAAATACTTTCTAAGATTAGAATTATCCCATAAAGACAATCAAACATTCACGAGTCAAAGAAAATATGACATTGATCTATTAAAATTTCAAAATTTGAGGATTGCAAACTTATTGCAACACTTTCAATAGGCCTGTAAATGAATATCCGAAATTCACGAATTCGGATAAACGCGGATAAACGAATTCGAAATCGAGTTTTAATTTTGATATTTGAATTTAAACGAACCGAATTCGGATATCAGGATATTCGATTCGTTAAAATCCTGTTCATTTAAATTAAATTAAATTAAATTAAATTTTATAATTTATACTTTATTATTTACTAATTTATAAATTTTTTAAATACATGATTTTTTTTTAAAAATAAAATAAATCAGATGGGGTTTTTTTATAAATGTAATATTCGGATTCGGTTAAAATAATCAAATTTGAATAGCAAAATGCAAATTTGATAAGAAAACGAACCGAAATCGAATATTTGGATATTAAACGAATTTGAATATGATGGCATTCGGTTCGTTTACCGACCTAACCTTCAATTAAAGAAAAATTAGCATATCAAAACAGATAATTACATTGATGAAAATCTATTTTTTTGCACAATGGTGGGTGAAAACAGGGTGGGTCGCCTAGACCCGTCCCGTTCCGCGACATTTTGGAGCAGATATTCTTCCTACCATAGAAACAAAGATGACCGTTTCGTTTGTATGGTGTAAAATCTTCCTATCCCAAATCTCCTCTATCGAAATCTTCCTACACCATACAAAGGAAACAGTCATCTTTGTTTCTTCCTATTTCCTCCATCGAAAAGTCGGACAATGATCACTATCCATTTGTATGGTGTAATATCTTCCTACCTTAAATTTAAATAGCTAAAAAAATTTAAAGATCAAGAGATTATATATATATATATAATATTCTCCCTTCATTCCGTTTTTCAGTCTTTGGTCATCAGATATTGGCATTCTTGATTCCTGCATCGATCGATCTCTTCAAACTTCTTGTTCAATCTTTAGTGATGGGAAGGGTGAAATTGAAGATCAAGAAATTGGAGAATACAGGTGGTCGACAGGTTACTTTTTCAAAACGAAGAGCTGGAATCGTCAAAAAGGCAACGGAACTTTCGATTCTATGTGACATTGATCTTGCACTTCTCATGTTCTCGCCGGCCGGAAAAGCCACGTTGTGTCTTGGAGAAAATAGGTTCGGAATTCTTCTATATATACTAATTAATATCGTATGATATATATATACGGGGCACATCTGGAACGATACATGTCTGGTGAATTACATGTGACAGACACCACATCCGACCGTCCAACTCCTACGTGAAGCTCGACCGTCCGTCGCGGGTGTCAGTATAGGTGTCCAATGTGTTAGGGAATCACCACGTCAAGACATGTCTGGAACGTCACCATTGACGTTCCGGAACGTCACCGTGGTAACACGGAACCACCATCGCGGTGGTTCCGCGAAGACGAATCCTCGATTCCGCGGAACCACCATCGCGATGGTTCCGCGGAGACGATTCCGCGATTCCACGGAACGTCATCGCAGTACTGCGGAACTACCATCGCGATGATTCCGCGATTCGGCGGAACCACCATCGCAGTGATTCCGCGAAGACGATTCTGCGGAATCCACGGAATCTTCATCGTGGTTCCACGCAACCTGTTAGCGATCATCGCGGAAACGACACCCACCATTTCCAACTTGACGCGCAACCGCGGAACCATTTCTGGAACCCATACCTTGTTGACGGAGGTGGCAGGAAACCCATATCTCTATGGCTAGGCAACTCCTAGCCAAGTGGATATGTGCCCTGATGTCAGCTATTTTGGTTGGCCGGTGGGAACGACATTCACATTGGTCGATGGACGACTGATCAAAATTCAACGGTATCCAGGCACGGTACCGTTCGGTGTCCGGTGAGCACAGGTACCGTGCCTGATATTTTCTGTATATATATATTGCATCATGTATCATAATAAATATTTTACATCTTTAAATTATTTGATCGATCAGCACTATCGACCAAGTTCTCCTCAAGTTTTCTCAACAAACACCACAAGAAAGAGCCAAAAGGTTGTATTTTTATCCCATTTCATAATCGAATTCCTGGTTATTAATATAAATTAGAGAATCTTTTTTTCCTGATCTAATATTGAATTTGCTGCATGCATATGTGAATGAAACAGAAAGCTGGAAAGTCTTGAAGTAAGTCTCGATCGAGTCTTAATTAAAATGTCATGCTATTATGCAAAATTGATTCTAATTAACCCTCGATATACCAAACTATAATGAAGGTGCTCAAGAAAACGTTCAAAAAATTGGATCACGATGTTAACATTCAGGACTTTGTAGGATCAAGGTACGTTTAATTAGAAATTAAGGATATTGTTTTGCATTTTAAATCTTATCTTGTGATTTTTCTGCAGCACAAATTCGATCGAAGATATGGGAAATCACATGAGAATGTTACAAGGACAATTATTGGAATTTCAGAATCGACTCAAGTATATTCCTTGCCCTAATCATTTGGTTTGATGAATTTATTTCATGTATTAATAAATACGATGTAACACAGTTTTTGGGTTGAACCGGAAAGTGTCGATAAACTAGAACATATTACTGGAATTGAAGATTATCTCAGACATGCTTTGAATGATCTTGATGCACAGAAGGTTAATTAATTTGCACTCCTAACCCTATATATAATCCTACTTAATTCTGATCATCGATCCATCTGTAGGAAATGTGTGATCGAATCAACTTTGCGAACATGGAGGGAAGTTCATCCAATCAGTTTCAAGGTGGAATGCAATCTATGCATATGGCGCCCCAACCACCAATGCCATGGATTCAGAACAACGCTCAACACACCATGCAACTATCAAATGTTACTAATCATAATATTCCTCTCGCTACTCAGAACGATACACATGTTCCTCGTCCTGTGCAAAATAACACTCCTCTCGATCACAAGTAATTAACATACAGAATATAGTTCGATTTCAATTGGGTATTTTGATAACTCTATGATTGATTGATTATTCAGGGATACATCTAGGTACAATATAGATCCAACGAATTTTTCTGATTTTTTCGGGATGAACAACCAAGATCACCAATTGGATGCCAGTAGACAAGCCGAAACGACTGTAATGAATTTGAATGAGATGGGTCATCATCAGCGTTCGATGAATATGCAGCAGCAACTCGGTGGTGGTCAACATTCTTATCAACCTTCATCATCGTTCAACATGAATACGCAGCAGGTGGAGAAGAATATCAAGAATGATCCTGATCTTAATTATAATCATTTGGGAGAAGATCAATTAGGTTACAATGTTAGACAAATTGATTCGTATTATGATTACTGATTTAATTAAATTCAAACACACACCCACGTAAATATACTCATTTGTGTTGGGACTAGTAATTAGTGATCGTTTTAATCTTGTTAATTAATTTTGCAGTTGTATAGAAGTAACCAAAGTGATTTATTTTACAATGCTTAGGGTAGTATATATTACAATTACTCTCAAATGATTGATTGCATTGTGTTAATTATTGAGTTTACAATGATTAGTATTTATACTAATTATCTAACTGAAAATTAATTACATGAGTAAACTCTACAGTTATACAATTATACTCCAACACACCCTCTCAAGTAAAGCGGGAGCTCTCCCGTGAGCTTGGATTCCAAAGATTCGAACATTGCTTTGGGTAGTGGCTTTGTTAATAAATCTACCGTCTGATCCGCTGTTCCAATAAATCTAACCTACAGTGACTTTGATCTCACCCTTTCTCTGATGAAGTTATAATGCATCGCAAAATGTTTAGATTTCATATGGTGCGATGAATTTTTCGATATTGCAATTGCTCCAGTGTTATCACACCAAACTATATATTAACGAAAAAGAAACTATTATTCCGAGTTCTACCAATAGTTGCTTTATCCATTCGAGTTCCGTGACCGTGTCCGCTACACTCCTATATTCTGCCTCTGTGGTCGACCGTGCCACCGATGCTTGCTTTCTCGAACTCCATGATACGTTCGTGCCAAAGTATACCACAAACGCCCCCTGACTTCTACTGTCGGTTTTATCTCCTCCCCAATCCGCATCAGAGTATGTCGTTAGAGACGTGGATTTCAATTTAGTCATATGGAGTCCCCTAAACAATGTACATGAAACATACCTCAGTAGCCGCTTCAAGGCGGAGCTTGCATGAATTGTGCAAGTTTGTTTACCGAAAATGCTAAGTCCGTCAGGGTAATGGTTAAATATTGTAGTGCCCCAATTACCTATCGAAATAGCATTGGGGAGTCAAATAGCAAATCATCTTCATACAATTTTACCCGTGGATCCATCAGAACTGTTGCTTGCTTCATGTTCTCTAATTCCACCTTGTCTAGAATAGATTTTTCATACTGATGTTGTGTTAAATATATTGAGCCATATTTTTCTTGTGTGACATGTATCCCCAAAAAATGATTTAGTCTCTCCAAATTTCGAATCGGAAATTCTGCTGAAATTGCTAGTATGAAATTTTATACGAACTCTTCTGATCCCGTGATTATAATATCGTCAACGTAGACGATAAAAATCACAAATATTCCACCAGTGTCATAAACAAACAGAGAGTGATCGCACGTACTTTCTTTGAAACCCAGTCCAACTACTACATTTCTCAATCGGGTGAACCTGTGAGAACGATACTACAGTTAGTAACCATAGCTTAACATTAATTAGTTAGAGTAATTAATATAAATAGAGACCAATGTAACCAACTCTACTCATTCAATTCAATGTATACAATCTACACTTCTTATAGTCTTCATATGTTATCAGTTTAGGTACTCCGGTGGGTACTTAGGCGGATGCTCTGGAGGGAAGATCCTTGGTCACTGCTGCAGACGGACGCTGCGATTTGCTATTTTCAGATTTGGGAAAAATCACGATTCTCTACTGCTGCTGACATGGACGAACGCAATTTGCGATTCCGATTTCCAGCGGTTTGCGATTTTTGCTAATACGCAGAAACACATGACGATTTTACAGTTTCTTGGACGGATGTGAATCATTATTTGACGCAGTATAAGAAATCATGATTTCCTGTTTAACGTGGTGTAAGAAATCACGATTTCCTATTTGACGGACGGAGTTCTATTGCTGTTTGACGCGGTGTGCGATTTTTCCAATTGCTGTTTGACATGGAGTTTTGTTGTTGTTTATGGTTTACGAATTTTAATTTTGCGGACATAGACAGACGAACGCGGTGTGCGTTTTCCAACTGCTGTAAGAAATCGTGATTGGTCGCCACTTCTACTATCGATCTGCTGCTGCGTTGCTGATACGCATGGGCAAATTGCTGCAGACACCGTAGACTTCTGACGCATCGTAATTTCCTACAATTCATTGGTTTCTTTGATTTGCGATTTCTTAATTTCTTGACACAGACGTATTTGTGATCGCGATTTCTAGAGGTTGACACGGACAAGTTTTTCTACTACAAAAGAATTAAGAGATGGCGGGAAGAAATGTGGATTCTGCTGTCGTTGTTGCTGCAAACGTGCATAATACGTTGCCAACGACGTTCAATATTTTATCATGGTGCTATACGTCTCTGTCTAAGAACAATTACATCTGTTTCTGGTGCAAGACCTCTGATCGACGAGACCTATGTTCCACCAAATAGAACGATTGGTGATGATATACCAAATCCGGACTTCAATCGGTGGTTAAAGGAGAATTATTTAGTTGTCGGATGGATCAAAGCGACGATGTCTCCCCCAATTTGTCCGATCATCGGAAATGAAATTTTTGCACTTGCGATATGGCGGAAATTGGAGGCAACGCTATCTCCGGAACGCAAGCAGTACACCAGGCATATCAAGGACCAGTTGCACACATTTAAGAAGACTTCAGATCTGTCAATGACAGACTACATTGTACAGGTAAAATAACTTGTCGATTCTCTAATCGCAAGTGGGACTCCAGTAACGGAAGATTCTCTAATAGACTATGTAATTGACGGATTAGAGGACGAGTTCAGAAACTTCTTGCATAATCTTCATTTCCAGAGGGATTCCATCATATTTCAAAACGTGTTTGGAATTTTTTTACAAGAGGATCACTTGCTAAAACGGATAAAGAAATCATCCATCGTCGATATCGTCGAAGGTTAACGCTTTAGCTGCTTCTCGTGGCCCTCGTCGAAATTTTAAAGGAAGAAAATAATATCAAAAAGGTAAAAACAAGAATCAACGTGAATATGAAGATGAAAATCGTTACAGAAATGATTATCACTGCCATCGTGATAATCACAAATTAATATGAGAATGTCTCTACTCATCGTGATAATCACAAATTAATATGAGAATGTCTCTACTCATCGTGATTCCTACAAAAGGAACGGGAAAGGAAAATCCGACTTTAGGGATTTAAACCCAAAAATTCAGGTAGCGACTTTTATAAATGATAATGTGATATGCCAACTGTATAATAAACTAGGTCACACAACAAGAAAATGCTATCAGATGGGTAACTATGCTTATGTGACATACAATGGTGAAGCCGATGATGAGTGGGTAATAGATTATGACGCCACTCATCACATGTCTCCTTCAATCTCTAGATTCACGGATTACGCTCCTTTTGAAGGTAATGATGATATTTTCGTTGGTGATGGTACACCATTAAATATTATACATGTTGGTTCCATCAAAATAAAAACAACTCATGGAGAAATATTGCTCAAAAACGTCTTATGCATCCCTGAACTCACAAGAAATCTCATATCAATTCAGAGATTATGTCATTATCATGATGCTAATGTTTTATTAACTGAAAATGGTTTTGTTGTCAAAAAGAAAAAGACAGGAACTACGATACTGACTGAGAATAGTAGGAGGAGTCTATATCTCTTACAAGGAAGATCGAGTTATTGTTTACTAAGTGAGAAAGAAAATTCGACCATATGACATAGGAGGTTATGCCATCCAACAAATAAAGTCATACAGAAAGTTGATAAATCAATTTCAATTTTAAACAAGTCTTGAGATTCTGATGCCTTAAGCAAATCACATCGTCTACCATTTGAAAGAAGGTACGAGAGCAAATCATCCATTACAACTACTACACATTGACGTGTGGGACCCCTCATCAACATATTCATTTTTTTCATTCAAGTATTATGTTTCGATATTTGATGATTACGCTATACGTGGCTATTTTCACTTAGAAAGAAAAATAAATTTTATTAAATATTTTTAGAATTTGTTGTAATGATAGAGAATCTTGTAAATAAGAAAATAAAATAGTACAAACAGATCATGGTGGCGAGTTTTCAAGAAGGGAATTTCAAAACTTCCTCAAGAATAAGGGAATCCCTCAACGTTTCTCCGCCCCATATACACCACAACAACATGGCATAGTCAAAAGAAAGCATCGACATATAGTTGAAACAGGAAGATGTTTATTTCATCAATCGTCACTTTCACATCAATTTTGTTTGGAGGCATTTAACACCGTTGTTTTTGTTGGATCGTGATCCGATGCTATAAAGAGGGGTTGATAGTCTCTTTTCGCGTACTGCAGATTTTAGCGGGAATATCTGCAATAACACTCAGTAATAGTAATGACAAACAATATAGTAATATAATATCAATATTAATATAATATAATATTATTATTATATAAGTATATATATTATGCTTAGTAAAAATAGCAAACCTTTTAAGCACCTAATAACAGGTCGAGGATTTAAAATAAATAACTTAAAAGTAAATGGTCTCTTGAACACCTGATAACAGGTCGAGGACTTAAAGTAAATAACTTAAAAGTAAATGACCTCTTGAGCACCTGATAACAAGGACTTTGAAGTAAATAAGTATATAAATAGTATGTATAAATATATATATAGATAGGTTTTAAATTCGAAGTGTGATAAGCAATAGTAATAATCGATTTTGTGTTAAATGATAGCTAGGAATTTAACTAAAGCAATGAACACAATGAGATTTATACTGGCTCAATCCAAACGGACCTACGTCCAATCTCGTGAAATTACCTCACGAAATTCACTAGCCTAAAGGTATTGGCAAAACTTACCAGAGTTTTTACAGGGTACAACGCTCAAGAACCTCTCAAGTTTTCCAAGTAAACTTGCAACTTCCCAAGTCTTTCCAGGTAGACTTAGCATCTAAGAGTTTTCCAAGTAACTCTATAAAACCAAATTTGAATCTTGGTAGATTCAACCTAAAAGTTTTACCAGAAAACTTTATAAAACCAACTTAGAACTTTATGGTTTAGCTCAATAACCCTCCTTACACTTTGGTGATGTTGAGACAACCCTCTCAACCAAAGTGGAACACACAAGAAAAAAAATGGAGAAAGTTTAAGATTACAACACTTCAACTTTGCAATGAACACTCAAGAAGATTAGAAGAAGTATAGAGCTTTGATGAACCTTGAGCAAGAACACTTGGGCACAACTTCGGAAACGTTGGGAGCTTGGAAGTTTATGAAAGTTGTGAACGTTGGAGGTGGAAATGAGAAACTCAAAGTGGATATTTGAAAAGCTCTTCTATGTGGGTTGAGATTTCACTTAGTGTGCATCTCTATTTATAGCATTGACCACTTGATCTCTTCCATTGGATCTTAAATTAATGGTTCCTTGATCTCTCACAATAGTCCAAAATATGTTAAAGATTCTTCCTTCCTTCTATGTAAGTGCACTCTTTAATCAAGGTTTAGCTTTTCTTCAACCAATGTATTCTTTGTGTTATTTCCATAAAAAAACGTTTGTAATATTCCCATGTATTACTTGATTTTGAATTTCCATCCTTATTTTGAATATTTCTATAAGACAAAGCTTAAGAATGGTTAATGGTAATTAGGAATAAATACAAATACAAAACATTAACCTGTTGACCACAAAATTAGGGTTTTGACTTGAATTTATACATGGTCAAATAATTCTAAGGTTTATATGACCCTAATTGAGATTAGGTTTAATTCAAGATCAATTTACCCTATTGAATAGTAAAGTCAAAATGTTGACTCGTTGACCATCAATTGACTTTTGATTTTTGACTTAGTTTAGACATGGTCAATTTATTCTAGGGTTTTAATATGACCTAATTGAGATTAAGTTCAATTCAAAATTCAATTCACCTTGTTGACTAATAACATGATTAGAGTTAATTAAATATGATTATCAACACAAACTATGTATCGACAGTTTAGATTCTACAGTTTTCACTATCAATCGATTACCATCAACAAACCCGGATGAATATTCTCCTTACCAACTATTGTTTAACAAAAGACCAAACTAGTCATTACTACGTGTTTTCGATTGTCTTTGTTATCCATTGCTATTAAACCAAGGCAAGAGCAAGCTCGACACCAAATCCACCAAATGCATATTTCTTGGCTACTCGAAGATTCATAAAGCATACAAGTGCATTGACATATCAAGTAGAAGAATAATCATATCAAGACATGTCAAGTTCTACGAAAAGGAATTTCCTAAATTCGAAATAGAAGAGAAAGAAAGTGCAATGTTCCCACTAAAGAGGGTCAGAAATACACCACTAATAAGAGGGTCAGAAAAAATTAGAAAAAAACCAACTAAAGATGATGACTATGTAGCTTATACAACTTCCTTAGAAGAAAAAGAGTCAACGGGATACAAAATCGCAATATATAAGTCAACCAAAATGATCAACATCAATGAAGGAGGAAATAAAATCATTACACGTCAATAACACATGGGAACTAGTCAAATCGACCTCAGGTATGAACATTATTAGATCTAAATGGGTTTTTCGAATTAAGAAAAACTCAGAAGGTAAAATAAACTGATACAAAGCGCGATTAGTAGCAATAGGGCTACATCAAGATTATGGAATAGACTACGAGTAAACCTATAATTCGGTAATACGTCACATGACCATTTGTACTGTTATCGCTCACGTCATTTCATCGAATTGGACACTACGCCAACTCGACGTTTACAACGTTTTCTTACATGGGGATTTAACAGAAACAATTTATATGAGGCAACCTCCAGGATTTAAAGATCAAAATTATCCAAAACACATATGCAAATTAAAAAAAGTGGTATATGATCTCAAACAATCTCCACAGGCATGGTATTACAAATTGGCAACAACTCTTATAAGAATGAAATTTATTAACAGCAAGACAGATTCATCACTCTTCATAAAGAAAAATAAGGGTAAAATAATATATATTCTTATCTACGTTGATAATTTAATTATCACTGGGAATGATCTTAGGCACACAAACATATTAATCTCACATCTCTGCAAACAATTCAAATGTAAAGATTTAGGCCTGCTCAGGTACTTCTTAGGCATTGAAATCGTCTACAATGAAAAAGGAGCATTAATCTCTCAACAAAAATATGCAAAAGAAATCTTAGCCAAATTTAATATGGCCAACTGTGCTTTTGTCTCAAATCCTACAGCATCAGGCTCAAAACTATCAGCTACAGATAGAGAAATTGTATATGATCTCACTCTTTATAGACAAATCGTTGGGTCATTACAATACATCACGTTAACTCGTCCGGACTTATCTTATGCAGTAGGACAAGCGGCACAATTCTTACAAAATTCAAAAACGAGTCACCTTAGAGCAGTAAAACGTATTTTAAGATACATCAAAGGGACTATAAACAATGGAATTCAGTACTTCAAAGATCAAAAGAGAGATATTCGAATATTCAATGAAGCGTTACACCAATTTTCAAATAACACTATCAACACATTTACTGACGCTGACTGGGAAGGAGATCCAGATACACGACGATCTTATACTGGAGCATGTTTCTATATAGGATCAAACTTAGTAAACTGATTTTCAAAGAAAAAGTTGCAGTTTCTCGTTCCAGCACCGAAGCAGAATATTGAGCTCTAGCTAGCGCAACTTCGGAAGTTCGAGGTCTTCGTTTTCTACTACGAGATTTGGGTAATTCGAATCCAGAAACCACCAATGGTATACTGTGATAATTACAAGTCGACTCTTTTCTTGGCATCAAACCCAATAAGAAAGTATCGAACCAGGCATATGGACATCGATTACCATTTTGTAAGAGAACTTATTGAAAAAGGGGTGCTTCAAGTTTCTTACATACCTACAGAGTGTCAGGTTGCAGACATATTCACAAAAGGTCTATCAACGACTCAGTTCTCATTATTAAAAGATAGACTTAATCTTCGCTCGAGCACTCAGATTGAATGAAGGGTGTGTGTGTGAATCATACTCCAGTTAGTAACCATAGCTTAACAACAATTAGTTAGAGAAATTAGTATAAATAAAGACCAATGTAATCAACTCTACTCATTCAATTCAATGTATACAATCTACACTTATAGTCTTCATAGAACCATGCTCAAATTTTGGGTCAATAAATCTTGTTGGTTGGCACATGAAGACTTCCACGTCAAGTACCCCGTGCAAGAATGTGTTGGAGATGTCGAATTGTGTCGTTGACCATCCTTTGCTAACCTCAATGCAATTCTTACCATGACCGGTTTGACTACCAACGCAAATGTCTGATTGTAATACACGGCAACCCTTTGACGAAGACCGTTCACTACAAGAAAAAGGCTTATCTACGCACTATAGAAAAAGGCAAAAAATCATAAGTTGGTCGCTTATAGAAAAAAGAGACTAACTTTTTGGTCACCACGTTAGTCGCAAGAAACCCTATCGCTAGTGATCTATAAGCGATCAACTTTTTAAGTTCCCTTGAAGGTGACCAACTTGGTGAGTTGATCCCTTGAAGGTGATCTATAAGCGACCCGCTTCGTTCGGGTCCAGGTCTGGGACAAATTTTAGTCCCATTAAAGGTTTTGGACCCGAAGGTCCGGGTTCAGACCAGGTCAGTTAGTAACCCGAGTCCGGATCCAGATTAGCCAGTCCCAGTCTTATCCGGACCCAAATATTATAAATGTTTATAATATATTAGTAACTTAGAATTTAAATATATATTTTATAATATATTAGTAACTTATGGGTTAAATACAAAGGATCCGCTTCTGGTGCGGTTCTCGCCAGTGTGGTTGGATGCGCTGGCTAGAACCGTACTGGAACGGCTATCAGACACGCGGAAGTTTATACCAACCATAGTTTTAACAATCTTCAGGATTGTAAATGTCAATGAGATCCTTACCATGCAAATCCTTCAGGATCTTTCATTCAATTTATTAAAAATCACAGAAACTCATTATCTCTATATAAGTAATTTGTTCCTGCAACAACGACCTCGGCTGAGTTCTCCGCTATGGTAATATTCAGATCTTCCCTCTTTTTAGTCTTTGAGTGATTGTTACATTTTCGGCTTGGTAGTAAGCCCAAATCCGAAAGGGAAGAGTGGATCATAATGTATATCTCCGACATTCATTGGTAACTGTTCAACAGATTTGAACCAAGTCCGAGAAAGCTTACCAGAGAATCCATAGTCTCCAAACAACACATCGGTCACGCCATGACCTTCCGTGCCAGGCAACCAGGCAGCAACAAGTGCGTCGATCATCTTGATGTATGGTTTGATGACCAACGGCCTGCCGGAGATCAATATAACAATGCATTTCATCTTGCTGCATACGTTCTTGATCACACTTGGACCCGGCTCAGGGATCGTGAGGTTAACGCTATCTCCGAAGGTCTCTGCGTAAGGCAGCTCTCCGACAACGACAATTCCGTAGGCATACTTATTGCTGCTAATGTCATGTGGTTTTGGATTTTCTTTAAACACGACTTTCCTCTTGGATCCTATGGTGTTCTTTATGGCTTTCAAGATACTCGCACCTAAAGATAGACGACAAAAAATTGAAATTAGGATTTTTAAAATTAAGGATTTTAAAAATCGATTACTCACCGGAGGTATCTTTGTTTCCGTTGAATCCTTGCCAATTAATAGTCCACCCGCCGCATTGGAAACCGATATTATTGGCGTGAGTCCCGGCGACAAAGATCTTATTAACCTTCTTCTGAAGTGGTAGAAACGGTTTTCCGTCGTGCCTTTTGTTTTTAAGCAACACTAGTGATTTCCTCACAGCTTCCCTCGCTAGTTCTTGGTGTTTCTGATCTTTATGAGAATGACATCAAAAAGGAAAAAAAAAGTTGATGAATAGATGGAGATATTCAAATTACAAAACCTTGCTTCCGAGTTCATGTGTGAGATTGTAATCGGCCAAAGGATACTCGAACAATCCCATTGTGAATTTCACTCGAAGGATTCTTCGAACTGCATCGTTGATCCTAGACATCGGAATCCGCTTCTCTTTGATCAAAGACTTAATATCTTTCAAGTACATTGTCAGATTGAATGGAAGCATCACCTACACAAAAACATCAAATTCAGAATCATCTAACCAACTCCAAACAACAATGCTGTTCAGATTTTATAATCCACCATGTCGATCCCTGCATTGATGCTGGTTTCCAGAGAAGATTTGTAGTGGATGCCTTGAGGATTTGTCTGTTGATCAACCCCTTCCCAATCTGTGATCACGAAACCCTAGAAAACAAAATCAAGCTGAAAAGTTGGTTTAAAAAATCCTAAAAATCCTAGTCTGAATCCTGTTTATAGTACTTACATTGAACTTGAGTTTTTTCTTAAGATAATTAGTTATTAAGTCTTGATTAGAGTGCATCTTCACAAAATTCCAGCTTGAATACGAGATCATAACAGTTGACACGCCTTCCAGGACCGCATTACGATACGGTGGCATGTGTATGCTTAGTAGCCCCTTTCTATCGATCATCGTGTTTCCCTGGTTGGTTCCATTTTCCGTCCCACCATCTCCGACGAAATGCTTGGCACATGCCGCGACATTGTTCCTGATGAAAACATTCTTGTTATATTTCACATCTGTAACATACACTGGATTATTTTTTATCAGTGTACGTACTTTCCGGCGACATATGGAACGCCTTTGGACGATCCTTTTGGGATCCTGCCTTGTAGACCAGGTATGATCATCGCCGTCATAGCTTGGACGAGCTTTGGATTTTCACTGTAGCTTTCATAACATCTACCCCATCTTGGATTTCTGCATACCTAAGAATCAGTAAACTAGTTTAACCAAACAATAATGAGTTGCAGTGAAGTAATGAAGTAGCAATTACAGCAACGGTTGGAGCGAAGACATAGGGAATCCCAGTTGCCCTAACTTCCAACGCCGTTGCCGCACCTATCTTCTCTACAAGTTTTAAGTCCCTGGTTGCTCCTAGGCCGATATTGTGAGGGAAAATGGTAGCTTTATAAGCATAAATCTGACCATGAACAGCATCAATGCCATAGATCATCGGAATACCAAGACGAGTCTCCAACGCACCTTTTTGCAATCCGTTGATCATATCCACCCAATCCCTGGGCGTGGCCTTCGATTTGGGCACACTTCCACCCCCACTAAGCACGCTCCCTGAGCAAGTTAATAATAATCAATCACGATTCAGACGACCTACGTTAAGGAGATGGAAAAGATTAATTACCCAATAAGTATTTCTTGATAACTGATTCAGACGCGATAGAGCGATAGATCTGAGCCATCTGGCCGACCTTCTCCGCCACAGTCATCCTGGCCAACAAATCCTCCACACGGGCTTCTACATGCTGACTAGAGTCCTTGTACTTCACGTAATGAGAATCGGAAACCACGCATATCCAGCAAGACACGGACAGTAAGACTACGGCGAAAACCATCCGGAACTCCATCTCTCTCTTTCGATCACAATGCCAAACGGCGATGTTCCTCAAGTCTGAATCTATATCCATCGTCATCATCGATGTGATTACAGACAGTTGTTGGAAACTTGGAATTATCCCAAATCTGGTATGTCTGTTTCATCTCCCGCAATTGCCATTCTAATTTCTTCTTCGCAAGGCAGAACTACAGAACCGTAGAATAATAAATAAAGTTGGGTTCTTTATTAATACAGATCAGGTGTGCATGGCATCCGTGTCTATCAGACTAATCTCATAATTAACCTATAATATATTTCCTCCCTAAATGCTAAGTAACCTACAACCGCCACCTCAATGCACCTACCTGAACTTCCTATTTAACTCAACCTCATTCACCATTTTTCCAACAATCAAAACAAGACACCATATTTCTCCTCCTTCCGTCTTTTTTCTCATACCTTTTCCCTGTTCTACATGTAAAAACCCTCATGAAATTTAAAAAAAAAAAAAAATTAATTAATTAAAAAGAGTCTTGTTGGGCTAAATATGCACTAAGGCCAATTAAGCCATTAAATCAAGATGTGGGGGCATGAGCCCTAATTAAACTATTATATAATGAAAAGATGTAGAGGTCTAGGAGGAGAGGAACGGGTGAAAAGGAAAAGAAGAGAAGAGAAAAGAAGGAAAGGAAAGGAAAAAAAGGAAAGAAATCAATCGATCTTAAGGGGAGATTTCGATCTTGGTGTGGAGGTTGTGAGTTGATCAATAAGGTATGGGTTTAGAATATGTTCTTATGATTTTCTGTAAATCTTTGGGGTTTAAGTAGTATGATTCTATTGATAGATAGAAATAGAAACATGATTAGGTTATGTGTTACATGAAATAGTTCAACAAGTGATACATAGATATCCATTGAAAATGGGATGGATTCATAGGTGGATTAGAGTATGACCATTTCTATAAAAAAATCAGATGATATTCAGATATTGGAGTTGGGTCCTTTCTACTGTTTGGTGTTGCATTTTATTTAGAATTAAATTTGCTGGATTTAATCTAATTCTATCAAATTTTCAGAGATTTGAAGGTGGGTGTTGTTGTCATGATTTTAAAGATTTTAGATATTTTTATGATTGATTTCATAACTAATTCTTCGAAGATTCCGTAGTGTTATTATCTTATCATTGTGATTGAGATTGATTGTGTTTGTTCTCGAGTATTGTCATTTATTCTGATTTGATTTTTATTTTGATTCGCTTATTTTTTTAATTATTCCAGAGTTGTCGGGAGTATTATTACGTGATGATTTAATCCAAAATATGGTGAGTTTGTACTGTTTTGAGAAGGGGGAGTGAAGTATATTTTTTTTGAATTTTATTTGACATTGAATGAGGGATTAGGGAGTCATGAGTAGGAGTTTTCTCGGTCTTTATATTTTCTGTTTTCATCGGTAAAAATTCTGTTTTGATGTTAAGTTCGAAAGATGACGATGTTGAATGATATTATGAAGGTCTATAAAATGATATGAGAAACACGATATGACATGACATGAATCTCATGATGAGATGAACAATATGACAAGAATTAGGCTACAAATAGTCGTTAAATAGTTTGTTTAATTTCAGTTATTGATACTTTTATGGTTGTTTATAGGTGATAAGAATGAATACTGGTATATTATTCCTTATGTGGAATCATAAGTACAGACTTCCATACTGAGTCAGTTGAGACTCAACCATTTTGCTTTGCTATGTTGTGTCGTGTTATAAAATTTATAGGATGGGGACGTTGATGAAGTTACATTGCATGGATACAGGAGGGTGGAGCAGAGTTAACATCAGGAGTAGTGGTGCTTCATCCTAATGAATATTATGAACTCCGTTGGTGCCTGTTTATTATTTATAATAATGTTCTAGAGTCTTACTAGTAAATGATGATGTTCTGGACTTTATTCACAAATTTTGAACTTTTATTTTATTGACATATTATTATGTTGATTCTCGACATTAGGGAAAGTACAACATGTTTGTTTGTTTTCACCTGATGGTTTAAATGTTTAGATTGATATTATTAACATCCCTCTTATTGTAAGAGGATGTTACACTACATTCTCCCTTGTTCCTCCTTCTTCCGTCCTTTACCCTCCTCCCTATCTACATACCTGCTGTAGTCCACTGCTTTCTAACATATTAACGTAGTCTCTAGTCGACCTCCGTTCTTCCCTCATCTCCGTCTTCCTCCTTCCTCGACTTCCTACAACGGAAACTTTTCCTTAGGTACTGTTTCGTTTGTATGTAGGCGTGTTAGTATATTTTTCTTCTTCTTTTATAGTTTTTCATTTTTTTACTCTCTATCCCTTTCTGTCGCTACCGTTGCGAGTTCTGTATATTTATTATCGGCTTGTTTTTTTTTCGATTTCCGATATTTTTTTTTCCCTCCGTTTTCTTTGTTTTTTATTTCGGTTCGTGTTTGTAGTTATCTAATTTTTTAGTTAGCTATTCCTGTTTTTTTCAAGGTTTGCTTAACACTAGTCGTATTGAGATTAATCCTGTTTATGTTTAAATTTAAGTTTAAGTTAAACTACGTCAGGCCCAACTAATGTTGGCCCATTAAGTTAAAATAGGAGTAGTATAAATAGTCTCTTGTAATACTTTTTTATCATCTTTTTCAAATACCAAAAACCCTAAAACGCTTGGGTTCTTCCCAACCGACTCCTCTTCGTTCTTCTGGTTGCTCATCTCCTAAACCTAATCTTCAAACGGTGCACACGACACTTCGATCTCTCCAGTTTCTTCATGGTATCAAAGCCTTGTGGAGTGCTGCGCTGCTAATCCTTCAACTACGGTTTCAACAAATCAGAAAACGCGAAGGAGAACGACTCGAGTTTCAAAAGGGAAAACTGACTCCGTCAAACTCTCTGACATCTTTGTGCAAAGCAAAGACTGATATATCTAAACTCTGTTTGTGATAAAATAGATTCAAATGTTATGAATGCTATGTATGCTAGTTTGTTCAGATCTAAATATATACCTGTTGCATGTCTATGCTCAACATGTTGTTTGTCCATGTTAAATCTGACATCATATTTTGAGTCTAAAAATGTCGACATACATACATTTCATGTTAAACTTCTTGGATCTATGTTATTACTTACTGCATGTCTATATATATCACACTGCATGTTACTTTCAAGGACAAGATCATGTGTGAGGCTTGAAAACATTGATGTGTACACACATCAGTGTTTATAACAAACCCTCTTTGATCTGATGCTCTTATATAAACTGATATTCCTACCATATCATGTTCTGTTGACTGTTATGAAAGAATATCTTGTTTTTGTAGGTTCAATGAATATAAGCAAACTACTGCATGTTAATATGAGTAAAACTTATCTTTTTTGTATGTCTAACTAATGTTCAGTCTCTGTTCATTTACCTAATATGCAAAGAAAAATACATTTAAAGTTTCATTCTGATAATGATGGTAGTTCTGCTGATTTTTTATGCTAAATAAAACTCAATCCATAATCAAGATGGATATTGCTTTTACATTGCTTCCGTTGCTAATTGATCACTCTAAGAATGAATGCCATCTAGTCATTATTCTACATCATCTCAAATTAATTAAAGGTGGGATAAAAACCACTACTCAAATGCAATCACTTAACTCGAATTTTATTCTACAATTTTTGATTCATTCAAAGTTTTTTCGTATTAAATTAATACTATTCTATTATCATGAAAAATGTTATAGAATACTCATCATGGCAGAAAATGAAATAGTCCAGACTGTCCAAAAGAAACCATTTGGTGGTCCCTTATTTGATCCCACATCTATCTATTTTTTCAAATCCACAGACTATGGTCCACTATAAATAATAAACATCCTACAAGGTACTCAGAACTACTATCCCTGGAATAAAGAGATGACTATCATGCTAATTACTAGGAGGAAGTTGGGTTTTGTAAATGGGGCAATTAAGGAACATGAAGCCTGGGTGACTTGTCATGGAATAATTCGCCAATGGATATGGAGTTCTGTCTCTCAGGAGATAGCTTTTCAGATAATGTACACTGATGATGCTAGCATCATTTGGGCTGACCTCAGAGATCAGTTCAAACAATCCAATGAGACTCATTTGTTCCAACTCACTCAGGACATTGCTTTACTACAACAAGGATCGATCAAACACTGTTTCTAAGTTCAGTTCCACTCTTAAAACACTATGGAGGGAGGTAGATGCCTATGGGGAGGTTCCCCGATGTAGTTGTATCACTTGCACCTGCAATGTGAATGGTAGAATTAATGAGAGGGAAGAGAGACTCAAGGTTAGGAAGTTTCTGATGGGATTAAATGATAGCTTCAGACAGATAAGATCGACCATTCTATCTATGGAAAAACTTCCAAACTTTGGGAAAGTATTCAGTATTCTCAATGGTTATACATGAAGAAGCTCAACAGAAACTAACCAACAACACCAACATGGATCAAGGCTCTGCCTTTTACTCTGTTAAAGAGAAAGCACCTTACCAAACCACCAAACCAACAAACACTCCATCCTCATCCAACAATCAAAGGAAGAGGCTTCCAACTCCTACTGAACCAATATATTACAGAAGTGGTAAACAAGTGAATACAAGGTACTACTGTTTCCATTGTACTGCATTTGGACATAGTGATGAGAAGTGCTTCAATCAACATGGGTATCCCTCTAGAAACAACTCATCCATCACCAAGACCAATCCTTCCACTCCAACACCCTCTGTGGTCAATAAAGCACAAGGCTCAGCCAATTGTGTGAACACTGATCAAACTTGGACAGCTTGGGACAGTAATGATAAAAGGGCAGAATCTCCTAACAATCCAATTGGACCATATGACTTTCCACTCTACTCTGAGAAATATAATCCAAAGCCCCTGCCCAAGCACAAAGACTCAGGTAATGCCAAATCTGTTTTTAAAAATTATTTAAATACATATTGGATCATTGACTCAGATGCATCAAAATACCTAAGTGAGAATGAATCTCTATTTCAAAAACTTACAAAATGCAATCTTTTCAAAATTTCATTACCAAATGGGGACAGTCAAACAGTGTCCCAAAAGGGTAATATTCATATCTCACCCAACATCACACTCAGGGATGTGTATTTCATCCCAGCTTTTCAAGTGAATTTGCTATCCATTAGCAAATTGACTCGACATGATACCTACTATTTACAATTCTCTAAATCATGTGCATTCTTATATGACAAGATTCAGATGAAGAAAGTTGGTCAGAGTAAGATGGAGAAAGGGCTCTACCTATTATCATAAACATGTTATGAAGAATTTTTTGCAGGTGTCATCACAACATCTACATGGCACAGAAGATTGGGTCACACTTCAAGTGATAGACTCAAACACATTTTAAACAATTTGTCTTTTGATTCTCAAAACTTTACTTTTGATAAATACTGTGATACTTGCCACTTTGCTAAACAACCTAAGAAATCATTTCCACTGCATGCATCTAGAACTAAATATGCATTTGATTTACTTCACATGGATGTGTGGGGGAACTTTCACACTCCAACAATCCATGGGAAGAAATATTTTTTAATTGTGGTTGATGATTATACTAGGTACACTTGGACTTATTTAATCACTATGAAATCTGAATGTTTTACTATTTTTAAAAATCTACATGCTCTTATCACTGATCACTTTGATATTTCTGTCAAAACAATTAGAACTGACAATGGTGGAGAATTCTTCTCCTCAACCATGGATGATTTCCTAAAAGCAAATGGAATCATCCATTACTCTAGTTTCCCACACACACCACAATAAAATGGTGTGGTTGAGAGTGTTGGATCGTGATCCGAGGCTATAAGGGGGGTAATAGCCTCTTTTCGATTTAAACAGGTTGATTGCGGAATTACCTGTAAATGCTTAATAAACAAATAGTTGAACAGTAATGATATAAGGATATTATGATTTTGATTGATATAATAATGTAAGTATTACTCTTCGAAGCTTACTACAGTATATGAATACTGAGTCAACTTGCTTGATAGTGTTTTACACACAACTATAGTATATGAATACTAAGTTATATTGAAAAAACAAATTGTATTGTAGAGTAAATGACCAGATAACTGGATATATTGATAAACAAGTAAGTGACCAAATAACTGGATAAGTTGATAAACAAGTAAGTGACCAGATAATTGGATAAATATGATAAGTAATACTTGAACAAATATAAAGATTTAAAGCAATGAATATAACCTCAGATAGTTGACCAGATAACTGGATGAGGGATCTGCGTAAAGTAGTCAACCTCTGTGTTTGACCAGATAACTGGAAGAGGGATCTTTTTAATTAAGTGTTGTTTTTTTAAACAAAAGATAAAACTATAATTAACAGAGAACAACACAAGAGATTTATACTGGTTCACCCAAACACGGGCTAGTCCAGTCCCGACCAACTGCCGGAATTCACTCGCCTAAAGGTAATGGCAAAACCTTAGAGTATCAAGGAACTCTTAAAAACCTCTCTAAGCTTTAAGGCTACTTCGCTTAGGAACCAGTCTTTTACGGGTAGACTCACACCTTAGAGTATCAAGGCCACTCTTAAGAACCTCTAACTTTTACGGGTAAGTTAGTACCTTAGAGTATCAAGGAACTCTTAAAAACCTCTCTAAGCTTTAAGGCTACTTCGCTTAGGAACCAGTCTTTTACGGGTAGACTCACACCTTAGAGTATCAAGGGCACTCTTAAGAACCTCTAACTTTTACGGGTAAGTTAGTACCTTAGAGTATCAAGGAATTCTTAAAAACCTCTGAAATCTTTAAAGGTAGACTCAACCTAACAGTTTTCCCGGAAACTCTATAAAACCAAACTAGAGCTTTATGGTTGAGCTCACAAACCTTCTCTCACACTTTGGTACTATTGAGACAACCCTCTCAACCAAAGTGGACACACACAAGAGGTGATTAGAGGAGTGGAATATTAAAGCAAACAACACTTCTTACTTGTAAAGATGAACAAGAAGATTAGAAGAAGAAGTTGGAGAGCTTTTGAAGCTTTGGAAAGCTAGAACACTTGAGCACTTGAAAGCTTGAAAGCTTGGAGGCAAAAACGTGTGGGCAAGTGTGGAGTGAAAGCTCTTGAGTTTGCTTGTAGTGTGGTGAGTGAAAATGAGGGGATTACCCATCTATTTATAGCCTTGGCCACTCAATGTCCACCCTTGGATCTTCAATGGATGGCTCCTTGATTTCTCATATAAATCCAAGCTTTGTCTTTGATCTTATCTTGAATAGTGTTTTTCTTGGATAGAGTTTGTTGGAGAATCTTATCTTTGTATAAATTCAAGGAAAATTGTCAAAACTACCCACCTAAGGTAGCTTTGGAGTTAAAACTAACCACCTTCATTTTTTATGACCATTTTACCCTTAAAAATTATTTAAATTTTCTTTGATATGCCATTGTCAATAACGGGCAAAAAATGTACCCATCGTCCTCCCACCTCCCGATCACCTTTCTCCCGACCGGCCGATGATGAACTGCTAGAGCAGTCCACTCTCCCGTTCACCTTCTCGAACAACAAACTCACAGGTCGCATTCCGGAAGACATTGAGTTTATGACAAATATGAAGGTTTTGGACTTCAGCTTCAACTCCTTCACCGGACACTTACCGACATCCATCTCATGTCTCTCCGATATCCAAGTCTTCAACATCGCACACAATCAGATCTCTGGAGTTTTACCAGACGTAGTTTGCTCAATGAGAAGCCTTGTGAATCTCACCATCTCCTTCAACTTCTTTTCCAGGTTCAGTCACAACTGCACAAAATCATTCCAGGGATTTGATTTCTCAGGAAATCTCAGGAAATCTCAGGAAAATTTTCTCCAATCCTTCCAATTTCGGCATGAGTGTCAGTTCCCCCTCCTTAGCCCCTTTCTTATAACCCATTACAATGCCACCACTACTGCTGCTTGAATCTTCAATCTCAAAAGAAGGTTTCTTTTCTACCACAGGTGGTGGCTCTGATTTCACGCTCAAGGAATCCTTCTTCCTCCTGCGGGAGGATCTGGAAGATAC
>LFYR01001016.1:16154-42647 GCA_001185155.1 Zostera marina | reverse complement strand
CAATGTCCACCCTTGGATCTTCAATGGATGGCTCCTTGATTTCTCACATAAATCCAAGCTTTGTCTTTGATCTTATCTTGAATAGTGTTTTTCTTGGATAGAGTTTGTTGGAGAATCTTATCTTTGTATAAATTCAAACTTGAATAGTGTTTTGTCCCCTTGGAATATTATACCTTGAATAGAGTGTCAAAAGATAATAATAATAATATTCAAGGTAAAAATGCAATTATTCCAAATAATAATATTCAAGGTGAAAATGCAATTATTCCAAATAATAATATTCAAGGTGAAAATGCAATTCTCCCAATTTGACTTTTAACTTTGATTTAAACTCTTAACTCAAATGATTAATTAATTAACTGGAGTTAGGTTTAATATCGATTGACTTATTTAACCCCTATTGATTAATAGTGTAATTAGGGTTTAAATTGACATGATTAAAATATAATCCTATGTCGACAATTTTGATTCTACAGAGAGGAAACATCAACACCTCTTAAATGTAGCTAGGTCACTAAAATTACAATATTCACTGCCAATTGAGCTATGGGGATACTCAATACTTCAAGCTACCCACATCATCAACATGTTACCATCCAAGGTAACACAAAATTTATCTCCATATAAACTCATGAATTCCAGGCAACCTGACTATGAAGGTCTAAGGACCTTTGGCTGTCTGTGTTACTCTACTTGTCTTGTAAAGGAAGACAAGTTCTCCCCTAGAGCAAAAAAGTGCATATATCTAGGTCATCCCCCAACCCAAAAGGCTTCCATCATATATAAGCTAGATACCTATCACATCCATAAACAGAGATGTGATCTTCTATGAGAATATATTTCCCTTAAATGAGGATCAAAATAAAAACACCAACACAATAATAACCAAAAACTCTAACAACAACTCAGTAATTGACTATGATCTTTCTGAGACATACCAAACTGAATCAAACTCTGAAATTTCAGACACAAACCAAACAATCTCAAACTCTGAAATTTCAGACACAAATCCAACAATTTCAAACTCTGAATCATCAAAGGCAATACAAACAAATCAAACAACTGATCCATCAATGACACAACTAAACTCAAATCCAGAAACAAACCAAATGTCAAATACACAACCAAACCCAAGATATCCAAAAAGACAGACAAGACCCCCCATAAAGCTAAATGATTACTTCTGCTCATTTGCTACAAGCAATGGCAAATCAAAAGGTACCTCATACCCAATGCATAACTACTTAACATATAAAAGACTATCTACTTCCCACACTGACTATCTAGACAAAATCTCTATAACCACTGAACCATCATATTTCAAACAAGCTAGTCAAAGCCCTAAGTGGATGAAGGCCATGAATGATGAACTTGTAGCTCTAGAACTCAATGATACATGGGAAATAGTACCAAAACCAAAAGAAAGAAAGATTGTAGGATCCAGATGGGTCTACAAAGTAAAACACAAATCCAATGGAGAAATTGAAAGGCTAAAAGCCAGACTTGTAGCAAGAGGCCACACCCAAATAGAAGGTTTTGATTATAAAGAAACTTTCTCACCTGTGGCAAAAATAATTTCTGTCAGGACCCTTCTAATAGTTGCTTCAATCAAAAATTGGATAACATATCAGATGGATGTGAGTAATGTCTTTCTACATGGTGATTTATCTGAAGAAATTTACATGTCTCCTCCTCCAGGGATGCTATCACCAGATGACACCAGAGTTTGCAAATTGAAGAAATCTCTTATGGCCTAAAGCAGGCCAATAGAAATTGGTATGAAAAACTCACCTCAGCCCTAACTAAATTTGGATATACACAATCTTACTCTGATTATACATTGTTCTTTAAATCAAATACAAATTCATATATTGTCTACTTATATATGTGGATGCTTTGATTATATCAGGAGATAATGAGACTGAGATTCTGAAGTTGAAAGAACACTTACACCTCCAATTTCATATAAAGGATTTGGACAAGCTCAAATACTTTCTAGGAATTTAGGTATCCCAAACCAACTTAGGCATTTTCCTATCACAAAGGAAATATGCTCTTGATATTCTACATGATTTTGGATAATTGGGTTCTTCACCATCTAAAATCCCAATGTCCCATAACTACAAAGATTCTGAAAATGATGCTCCACTAAAGGACCCATCAATTTATAGAAAGTTGATTGGGAAACTATTATATCTAACAATCACAAGACCTGATATTTCATTCTCTGTTAGTCATCACAGTCAATTTTTGGCAGATCCGAAGCAATCACACTTCAACTCTGCTATAAAGATATTGAAATATATTAAAGGAGCACCAGGTAAAGGTATTCTATATAAGAGGGATGCACCTCTACAATTAGAGGCTTACTGTGATGCAGATTGGGCTGATTGCCCCAACACCAGAAGATCCATTACAGGATACACAATCCTCTTAGGTGGTTCAGCCATAGCATGGAAATAAAAAAAACAACAACCATAAGCAGATCATCTGCTGAAAGTGAATATAGGGCTATGGCATCTACTGTATGTGAGATAATGTGGCTGCATTATTTTTTAAATGATCTACAGGTCAAGCCATCAGGAGAAAGAATGCTACATTGTGACAACATGGCTGCAATACACATTGCATAAAATCCAGTCTTCCATGAGCGCACCAAGCACATAGAGATTGATTGTCATCTAATTCGTGATCATCTTCAAGCTGGATTATTCAAATTACAACATGTCTCAACAACATCATAAATAGCAGACATTCTAACAAAACCAGCAAGTCTTGAATCACTGCGCAATGTACTACCTAAGTTGGGACTATATGATATACACTCTCCAGCTTGAGAGGGGGTATTGAGATTAATGTTGTTTATGTTTAAATTTAAGTTAAAGTTTATAAACAAGGTCAGGCCCAACTAATGTTGGCCCATTAAGTTAAAATAAAAGTAGTATAAATAGTCTCTTGTAATATTTTATTATCATCTTTTTTAAATACCAAAAACCCTAAAACGCTTGGGTTCTTCCCAACCGACTCTTCTTCGTTCTTCTGGTTGCTCATCTCCTAAACCTAATCTTCAAATGGTGCACACGACACTTCGATCTCTCCAGTTTCTTCACGTCGAGCAAGGTCCACAGGATGTTCTTTATTTTTTTGGTTCTCTCATCCTTCGATTCTTCCATTCTTATTATTTAAGGTCTTCTTACTTGTTGTCGATAAACATTCTCTGTTTTGGTTCATGTTATTATTGGTCTCAGCCCAGATTCTCTGTTTTGTTTACTTTTAGTTTTTTTGTTTTTGCTCTTATATAAGTTTTGTTTATATAAAGAGTTAACTGTTTTCATCAAAACTTTCGTACTCTATCAGTAATTTAATTTATTGTTACATGCCATCAGTAGCATAATCTTCAACTTATGTCATCTATTCCAATTTCCATTCTTATTACTAATTTTATTTTTTCAACAATTTCATTCAAAAACCTTTGCTCGACGATTTATCTATCAATTTTGGACAATTATTTGATCTATCAATGATGTTTTAAAATACTTTTGCAGCCGTTTTATTTATTTTAATAGTATGATGTTAAGTAGTTCTAATAAGTATTCGTTACTTGAGGGAATATTCAGTGCTATTGTTCTGTTATGGGGTTGTAATAGTTGTCATCAAGATTTTTCTGCAAATGGATTTTGATTCAATTTCATCTACCTCATCTGATCCTCATGGTCGGTCTCAAGATATTGATCAAAGTTTGGATATGTTTGCTCCTACAAATCCTATTTCTGATTATTCTATTTTTGAGTCTATTACTCTATTTAGTCATAAAATCGCACCAATAGTTCCCAAATTAATGCTTTCCTTACAAAGTGATAAGGCCTCTAAGATATCATTGAAACGTAAACACAATCAGACAATGGATAGTTCATCATTGTTTGAAGTTGACAAAATGGAAGGTATTATTTCTGTACTTGTTTAATTTTTTTTAAAACCTGATTTAAATTGATTTTTACTAATATTTCATTGATTATTTTGAAGACATAATTTAGTATTATCGTATACCATATTTTTATGTCGTCATATTCTAATGTCCATATTAATTAGGCTTTTTTAAATTTTAATACTCCTAGGATTATATAAGTTATTATGTATTACTGTTATTTCCCAATTTTATTAACTAGATGTATTTTTGCGTTTTTTATTTATTTTATAGATCTACATTTCAATATAAGTTATTAACTCTTATTTTAATCATGTTCAACATCAAAATACTAAGTATTTAATTCAGTTGGTGGTTCCATTGAGTCAATTTTTTTACTTTTAAATACGTTTTTAACAATCTTGGAATATTCGTTTTTTATGTGTTTTGCAATAGTCAATAGGTTACTGTTAATTAAAAAAAATTGGTCAAATTATTGACTCTTCATTGTTTCCTTTTTTTTTAATCACATATTCTAGTGTTGATAAAGATTCTTTTCCGATTATAAATCTTCCATCTACCGAGAAGAAAAGTTAGCCCTTCAATTATATATTAGATTATTTTTTTAATATTTTTAGATTTTAATAGAATCTTTTAATTTTTAATTATCATATCGACTTACCAGAATGAATACGATGTTTATTTTTTTTATTAGGACTTAAATTGGATAGGGAAAACTCAATGTCATTTGAAGAACAATGTTTTTATCTTAGAGAATTACCTCAAAGATTATTTCCTAATAGTTATGTTCGAGGTGCTAAGAACTGTAAGTATCTTACCCATTTTTGTTAGTATATATAGAAGTATCATTTTTCTTTTCTGTGGAATGAATTAATTTTTATGTTATTGCAGCACATTGGTTAGTTCAATCTCGTTGTTGTTTCAAAGGATATATGAATACATTTAATGAAGATCGTGATATCCTTTTTCCTTTATTTTTTATTAAAATTAAGAATTTAGGATTTGATCAGTTCCTCCAATCTGTTGATTTGAATGTGAATTTCTACCATCTCGACGATTTGGTTGGTAGATATATTGGTAAATACCAATTTCATCTGAAGGATAAAATTATTAGGGTTACACTGAAAGACATTGGTTATATTTTTTCACTTCCATTTTCTGGTTCTATTATTCAAGTTGGTAAAAGAGATGATATTGAATATTCTACACCATTCTGACAAAAGTATTTCAACGTCTCACAAGTTACTAGGTGATTCATTTTTTACTTTATTTTTATTTAATGTAGATATTTTACTTAAATATTCTAAATTACCAAGTACAGTGTTATGGTCAAGGATGTATTTAAATCTGTTATTATATCAATGGATTTTGAAGAAGAAAATATCAATGACATTTGTCGAATGTGGTTCTGCCTATTATGTTCTTGTTTCCTCACTCCAACTTCAAAAGCTTTGATTCCAATTAAATTATTTTATTATCTAGAGAGATTGGAGGATATTCCTAATCTTCACTGGTCTTAATATATTTTTGATCCAATTTTTAATAATATGAAGGCTGATTGTTATTATGTTCGTCGCCGTGTGAAAAACGGCGACAAAGTTGGTGAGTACATTCACGGATGTGCATTTTTCTTCAATGTAAAATTAATTTTTATTTCAATTTTTGTTCATTTATTCTTGATTAGTTGTAGCTGATTAATCGATTTATTTTTTCCAAGGTTTTTTTGTGGGAGCACACAACACTCTTTCGTCGTAAGTCACTTCGTAATCGATATATTTTTCAAAGATATGAGGGAAATCCGAAGAAGAAAAATCGGACAATCGCGTCTTTGAAAAATATGGAGGTAATTAAACTTTATTTTGATATTTATTGAATTTTATCTATTAACTTATTGAATTATATTTTATGTTACATGTTTCTGAGTTTCCTCTTTCATATAAGAGTTATGGACCACCACTAGAGGTGTAATATATATAATTTATGTAGAATTTCATCAGATAATTAAATTTATAGTATATCATAATAATTTCTATCTATTTTTTAATATGTAATATTTTCTACTCATTATTTTACTTATTCATTGTAGAATATAACATCTAAATTCCCAAAGGAATACCCTCGTACATTAATCCAACCGACTCTACATCAATTTCTCAATATTAGGAAAAGGAAGAAAATTAATTTGAATCATAAGGTGGTACTCTACTTCTATTCGATTTGTTAAATATTTGCTTTAATTAAATACTATTATAATTTTTTCCAAATTTACAATTTTATATTTCAGTGTGATATGTGGAAACTTAGAAATCATGATAGTACCTCAGAAATCATGGTAAATACTGTATTCTAATATAGTTATTATATTCTATTTATTAAGTCTGCTTACTTGTAATTTAAATGTCTTAAATTTTTTATATATGTATGGATTTCTAGATTGACTAATTAGTTAGTTTGCTAAATAGGTGACTATTTAAGTATGTCATCCAGTCCCGTGCTGATAAATTTTCAATTACTGGATATTCTTTCTACAGAGCTAAGAAATTCTTCATCTTTTGATCTAAATTTGGAATATGATACTCTGATGAAATCTAGTGTTCTTCCTAGTAGTATCGTTCCTGAAGATATCGATTTGTGTCATCAATCTAGTCCAGATGCTGATAATAACATTATTGACCATTGTCAGTCAGTTTCAGTATCCAAATCAAATTCAACAATCAAGTCGTCATCGCCTATACCAATGTATGATCCTATGCCTATCGATCCTCCTCTCGATATTTCTATAAATAATCTTAATCATTCAGTATGTAATGAAGATTTAATTAATTCAGTTAGTTGCATCGATCTAAATATGAACTATGTTAGTTCGATTAAGGCTATCTGTCGACCTAGTTTCGATCTTCTGAATATTTCTGATTTGTCTGATCAACGAAACGCAAGTGCCGATGTAGACAATATCTATCACAGTAAGTCATTTTCATTGACTAAATCCATTAAGTGTATCAAATCTTCTGATATTATACATCAGTCATTTCTTACTCCGACCGAGCCGAAGATGTGTTTAGATAGTTCTACCTCTATTGCAACGACATCTAAACCTCCTGTCAATGACCATTCTATTACCTTAGTTAGATCTTATCCTTTTGCAATTCATAATTCCCCTGAATTTTGGGACTCAGCAATACGTAGTGCAGAAGAGGTTGAAGCTAGAATTCATATAACTAAAAAATATACCTACGAAGATCTGTCAGCAGTTGCTAGATGTATTGAATTTTCTCCATGTATTTTAACTCCACAATCTCTTTGTGTGATCTCAGCACCATATAAGGTAGATGAGTTTTTCTATTCTATATAAATTTACAAAAAATATCAGTTAAGAAGGGTTCTTACGTGAGAACTTAATCTCTGCCCTTCGTTTTTTTGGACCAATCCTCGCCGTCCGTTATTGACCTGTCGCAATAGGTCATTCTTTTTCCATTTTCTCAATTTTTTTATTCCATTTTCATTAATCCTTTCATTACTCACGTAACATTCCTTTTATTACATTTTCTGATTTGGAATTTTTTTTTTTAAAAACTGTCATCATTATCCATTTCTACCTTTCTATCAAACATTCCATATTTGTATCTTCTTCCTCATTTTTTTCTCCCCGCGTTCTATTTCCCTCGTCTGCCGGATTTTTCCAAATTTTCTTCCTCCGGCGTATCTCCGTCCCCCCTACTTCCCTGCCGGATTTATCCAGATTTTCTACCTCCGGCGTATCTCCGTCCCCCCTACTTCCCTGCTGGATTTATCCAGATTTTCTTCCTCCGGCGTATATCCGCCCCCGTCCTTCCTTGTCGGATTTTTCTAGATTTTCTTCCTCCGTCGTATCTCCGTCCTCCCTCCTTCCCTGCCGGATTTTTTAACGATTTCTACTTGTAATTTCTTTTCTACCTCTTACACTCTCTCTCTTTCCTTCCATCTAAAATTGTTTCCATCCACCTCTTTTTCAAAGTTTTTTTAGTCGATTGCCAAATCTCCGTCTAAAAGAAATTTTCTTTCATTGAATGCTTATTTTCTTCCTCCATAGCATATAATGGCTTCTCCAACATCATTTTGCAATCAACATCGACCTACCAGCCTGCAAGTCTCCCCCAACATTAATTCAATTTTTGTGACCCCTCCTCCATATCGTTCACAATAGTTTACATATGATCACACAAATACATCTTGCAACGTTAGTTTGAAATTTCATTTTAATTCTCCTCAATGTCACACAAATGCCAATACTAAACCTTCCAACGTTGGTTTTTCAACTCCCTTGGATTCTCATGCCCCTGCAAGCAACATTGTTCAGCCAGATTTTGTCCAATGCACCTCTGCCGAAATGAAGGAATCCTCCGCTAATATGAGTTACGGAACTGCTAAAATACCAAATAGTTTGAATTACCAATTCAATTCTCCTCATTGTCAGACCACTGTTAATCCTATAGATTCTAGTGTCAATGTTTGTCGTTCCTTGGATCCTGATAACGTACGCTCCAATTTTTTTGATTCAGAGAATGTTCAATCCCCCTCTGCTGATATCGAGGATTCCTCTGTTCAAATTCCTGCTCATTCCGATAATGTAAGATGCGGTACTGCTAAAACCCCTGACAATCATTTGAAAAAAAAATTTTCCTTTACTGGTGGATATCCAACATCTCCTAATAATGAAAATGGATCTTCTGGTTACAGTCAATTCAGTAAACTATTCCCTATTGTAGGTGAGGTTTTTCCTTCGTATGAAATGACTGTTCAATCCTACTACGATTTCGCATCGTCTACTGGATTTTCTGTTCGTTTAGGATCCACGCATAATATATTGGACAAACAAACTGGTCATAAAATTCTTGTAATGAAAAGGTTGTTGTGTTCTAAACAAGGCAGTCCCAATCTAATATTTCCACCAACCAACGGTAATAGACAGAAGAATGATGTTTCTAGACGTGGTTGCTTGGCAAGTATCAAATTTAAAAGAATAGACAGGTCTGATCATTGGGTCACTCATTTTGTAAATTTAGATCATAATCACTCATTTACCACCCCCACAAAAATTCGTTACCTTCTAATAAATCGGTCAATATCTCATACTTCCAAAATACTGTTTTAATCCTTAGCTGATGTTAATGTTCCAGTATCACAGCAGGCTGCCTATTTCTCAAATCAACTTGGTGGACCGGAGAATATGGGTTGCATGACATTGGACATCAACAATATGGTTCGTGATGATCGCATAGACCTGAAAATTATGACGTCGACTTGATTGTAGAGGATTTTGAAATGAAGAAGTTAGAAAATGCGTAATTTTTTTATGATCTCGTAAAGGATGATGCAGGTCGTTTGAAACACCTCTTTTGGGCCGATCCTACTATGATTGAAAATTATAAGTTATTTGGAGACTCTGTTACTTTCGACACGACCTATAAGACCAATGTTTATTCCATGGTGTCTGGCATGTTCTGCGGTGTCAATCACCATCGGAAAACTACAATATTTGGTAGTGCATTTCTTAGGTATTTCCTTAATTCACTGTAATGAATCCTTCTCATTTTTATTTCATCTATTAGCCTTTCTTTTCGCATTTTTTTTCTTCTGTTTATCTGTCCAGTAACGAAAACGTTGATGTTTTTACATGGCTATTCAATACTTTTAAATAATGCATGGGTCATCCTCAATCAATTATTACAGATCAAGATTTGGCGATTAAAGGCGCAATATCTCGTGCTTTTCCAGAATCATTTCATCGCTTATGTCGTTGGCACATAACCAACAAGTTGTCTACCAAGGTCCCCACAGTATGCCAAAATACCAATTCTCTAAACATGTTCTACAAAATCATTAAATTTTCGGAGACTCCTAAAGATTTTGAAGACTCATGGTCTCTTTGGATCACAGAGAATAATCTGTCCTCAAATGTATGGTTGAAAAGTATATACGACATCCGTTACTCATGGGTTCCATGTTTGATGTGTTCACATTTCTTTGTTGGAATGCATTCTACCCAAAGAAGCGAAAGCATGAATTCTTTCCTTAAGACCAAAGTAACAGCCAAGAATCTACTCTTTAGCTTCGTTCGGCGATACCAAAATATGATAAATACCATTCGCGAGTCCAAGAATTTGGACGATCACAAAGATACATTCTGGCACCCAAGATTTATTACATCTATGGACATTGAAAAAGACGCTCTGAGTTTTTTTACAACTTCTATTTTCCTTATTTTTCAAGAGGAGATGCGGAAAAGCTTCTTCTACCATATATTACCACCGAATGACCTGTCCTCCAAGGTACCGTTTTTTTTGCTCATCATTATCCTAAACTTTCGTTTTCTTACCCACAATGTCTTCCCAATTTTTTTTTCCTTATTTCCTATAGAATATTCAATATCTACCTGTGCTCTCTTTAGAAAGACAGACTGTGTTATTCAAACTCACTATTACGAAAGGGAATTCTACACCGACCTGCTCATGTCATCGATTTGAATTTAGCGGGGTTCCATGCTCTCATCTTATATATTATCTTATTGTCAACGGTTACCGAAGTTTACCAAACGTTTTAAAAATGCCGAGGTGGAATAAACTATGCCTGACGAACAGAATTTCTCCATCTCTTCCACCACCTGACAATCCATTGTCTAAGTATGCTGTAATTTCGCAGACACTGATGAATTATGCGAAGATGGGACAACCTTAACTTGATATACTACTACAATATGGTCGAGATGTTCTTCAGAAACTCAGTGAAACTGTAGTTGTTCCTAATTCATATTCTAGAACATCAATCACAAGAAGTAAGAAACCTAGGACTACACCAGTGTTGATCGCCCCTCCTCCCAAGGTTAAAACTAAAGGTAGTGGTAAGAGCGGAAGATCGACTAAAATTGATGCAGCGCGAATGAAAAGCGCAAAAGAAATATATCGCGATCCAACCGCTAAGAAAAAATGATATGTCTTCTCTTCTTTTATGTCGTTAACAATTTATTTTATGAACCAGAAACATCCACATTTTTAGCATTTACGTCGTTATCCATTTTCTCCGACCTCCTATAATATCTATTATTCTTCCGCTAATTTATAATGTTACCTAGATAGTAAACATTGTGTTTCTGCTAATATGTAGTTTTGATGTTATGACTTTTTCTGAAGATATTTTTTTGTGTGCTTCTGATACCACTGTGTCTCGCTACTTTGTTGTATTCCTCCGCTATTATGTTGTTACGTTACCTTGTACTTTCTGTCTGCTATTCTAACCACTTACGTCGTTACCCCTTTTTCTCCGAACTCCCATAATATCTATTGTTATTCCGCTAATATCTAATGTTACATAGGTAATGCATATTTTGCTTCTGCTAATATGTGTTTTTCAGAATTTCTGTACTGAAATGTTTTAGTGTGTTTCTGATACCTATGTAGTCTGCTTCTGCTGTGTAGTCTGCCTCTGTTATTACGGTGTTACTATGTAGTCTGCCTCTGCTATTACGGTGTTACGCTACTTTGAATTATGACTCCACTATTATCGTGTTACCCTACTTTTTAGTATTTCTCCTCTATTATTGTGTGACTTTACTATGTTGTGTGCCTTCTCTATTACCTAGTTACGTTACTATATTGTTTGTCTCCGCTATCATTGTGTTACATGATAATCCTTTATTGTGTTAAGCTATTATGCTGTGTGCCTCTTCTATTACTGTGTTACTCTACTATGTGATTTGCCTCTGCAATTACGGTGTTACGCTATTACGTAGCACTATTACGTTGTTACGCTATTATGTACTATGACTATGCTATCACGTTTACCCTACTTTGTAGTATGCCCCTGATATTATTGTGTTAAGCTATTTAATAATATGCATCCGTTATTACGTTCTTACGCTAGTTCTTATTATGCTTCCGCTAATACTGTGTCACGCTACTATGTAGTCTGCCTCTGCTATTACGTTGTTAGGCTACTATGTAGTATGCCTCTTCTATTGCTGTGTTACGTTACTTTGGAGTGTGCCTCTGCTGGTACGTTGTTACGCTACTCTGTAGTAGCCCTCCGTTATTACGTTTTTACGCTACCATATACTACGACTCTTCTATTACTGTTATGCTACTATGCAGTATGTCTCCGTTTTTACGTTCTTACGCTACTATATAGCATGACTCTGCTATCACTGTTACGCTATTATGTTGTATGTCTCCGCTATTATGGTGTTGCTACGCTACTATGCAGTGTCCATCTGTTAATATTGTCTGGTTTACTTTTGCTATTATGTAATGCGCTTCTGCGAATATCCGCACTTAGCCCGACATGCTTTTATCTTTCTTCCTTTATTTTTTGTGCTTGTGTTTGTTCATCTGTACGGATATTTGTTCATTATCCAACCTATCTTCTTCTGAAGACAAATCGATGATCTTCATCGGTGTACTGCAATTTTCTTCGTTTCCCGCTTGACGACATGCTTGAGACGCTAGGCGTACTTCATTTTTTTTCCGAACTCCCATACTATCTATTCTTTTTCTGCTAATATATATTTCTACCTTGCCATTATATATTGATCTTCTGGTAATATATAATTTTGCTATTATGACTTTTTCAACTAAATTTTTTTTTACCGTGCATCTGAATATTACGGTGTTACGCTTTTTTTTAGTATCCCTCCTCTATTACGGTTTCACCCTACTTTTTTGTATGGTTTTGCTATTACGGTGTTACGTTACCTTGTATGATTTCCTCAGGTTTTACGTTGTCACGCTGCTTTTCAATATTCTTCCGCTATTACTTTGTTAAGCTACGTTTTGGTCTGCCTCTGCTATTACGTTGTTACGCTACTTTGTTGTATCCCTCCGCTATTAGTGTTTTACGTTACTTTGTAGTATGTGACTGCTATTACTGTGTACGTTACTATGTAGTATGACTCCGCTACTACCTGGTTATACTACTATGTAGTTGGCCTCTCCTATTACTGGCTTGCTCTACTATGTAGTCTGTCTTTGCTATTACGTTGTATTAACATACTATGTAGTATCACTCTGCTATTACCTTGTTTTAGTAAAATGTAGTATTCCTCCACTATTATGTTGTTACTCTACTTGGTAGCATAAACAAACATTCCTTCGATACATCTGTTTCAATTTGTCTAATTTTTGCTAAAAGTATATGAGTATTTAGAAGATCAATGTCAAATAATAAGGAATCTTTGAAATCTAATTGTACTTGAAACTATAATTGTTAAATATATGAGAGTCACGTAATGTCACTCTCAGTATGTCGTGGACAATTTTGTCCCTAATATTGTCGACATCTTTCTTGCTCCACAGTACGGGTTCACCAAAACATATGCATTCCATGGCGGCCATTACGTATATCCCTGTATCTTCTAGATTTTTCACGAATGCTTGCGGAAAATAAGGAGCTGATTCACAAACCCAGGTTGACAAGTTGTGGTCTGAATAAATCCCACGGATGTAGTGGTCCAACCACAAAGACTGCAAATGAAATTACAAAACAGCATTAAATTCTTACACCGTTCCATTTCGAAGATTTTATCAACCACGTGTTTATTCACTTACCAAATTCTTGTTCTGGTTGATCATGTCCTTGTTCTCTTCGTATGGAGAACAGTGAATGTACTTTTTCTTTGTTATGTCTAACTGTATCAAATGCCAATAATCGTAAATTTCAATGGGCGCTAATATCATATGGATCATTTCCCATTTGTCGACTTTTTCACTTAAAATTTCCTTTAGCTCTGCGAATTCCATTATGTTTAAGTTTCTCTTTGGAGCTATCCCTTTGATTTTTTTCTAGTTAAAAAAAATACAATAGTTATCCGTAACATTGTATTCATATTCGAAGCATATGTTAACAAGAAAATATTACAATTTTTATAGGGTCAATGAACTTGACTGAATGTGCGAATAATTGCCGATTTGCCATTTTACGACGGAGAACTCTGATGAACATTGAGATGCACTGGAAATACGAACATTCATATTACTGTTATTATTGGTAATTATATCTAAAACTATTTTTACTTACGTGGCTTTGTACGGGTGCTTTGGCGAGTAATCCAATTACCCAACTAGAATCACATCTAACGTTACCTATTTCCAACAGACCTTCTTTTGCTGCAATTTCTTGTAATTTACCACTTTCCTTAACGTCCCGTATATTCATCCCAGCCCTGGTAATGTGGTTTTTCCACATCTTCTCTTTCATTATCCTTTCTATCCTAGCTTTCCTCATGTCTTCCTGTACCAATCATTATTAATGTACGTCCAAGACCAATTAAACTGAAATTCATGTCGGAGTACAATGACACTTACATGTCTTTCTATGATCCTTTTGACAAGAGAACTTGGTTTGTGTTTGTTCATCTGTACAGATATTGGTTCATTATCCAACCTATCTTCTTCTGAAGACAAATCGACGATCTTCCTCGGTGTATTGAAATTTTCTTCGTTCCCCGCTTGACGACATGATTGAGACGCCAGGCGATACGCTTCTTCTATAAATGAAGGGTCCTCTTGAGAAGACAGAACATGCTCCGGCACAATTGTTTTAGCACCTACAAGAATGATTCACAACACATTAGGTATGTTCATTGTAAATTTTTAGCTCATTTGTTGTGGATAATTATCGCTAGCTGAACCTATATTCACCGTATCATTCACCACCTCATGTCCATCGATATCCAAATCTTGAAAATTAAAAGAGAGCTTTATAGGTGATCCTACATAAGGCTTCCTTGTACTGAATGGATCTGTACAATAAAAAAATTCATAATAGTTTTTACTTGTAAAGTTCATAAATATTTAAATACAAATACCATCATCACTTAGGTCTATGGTCTTCTCCGTGAAATCTTCGTTATAATCTCGTGCACTTTCCCTCTTAACTTTTACAAACTTGTACTCTGATATTATCGGATTTGAGTATAGATATTCTACCTCCTCCGAACTCTCGCTTTCATTTCCACTGACTACATTTTTTGCATCATTATTAATATTCCTATGGAAGGAGTTCAAATACTAATATTACGAAGTGGACACTACTAATTCAAATTTGTCGTACCTTGGATAATTAGCACTTCTTTCTCATGTTCATCTGACGATACTATTCCTTTCATTTTACTATCAGTAACTACATGATCTGGAAACAAAATTGCATGTTTGTGTTAGATAGTTCGTGTTGTATTTTTTAATGAAGCAAAACAATTTACAATATAATAATTCTTTCTCATACAATTATAGGACAATGCTAAAGATTTAGCAACACGACGTACTATAATATCAAACATACATGTCATGTTAACAGACTTATATTAGAAGACTATCAATTATAGGATATAGTTCTTAAAATAGCAGAACGTCTAATAATTTTAACATGGTACACATTGAAATATGACATGATTATCTAAAAAACAGAAACCTGACAATTAACAATTTCAAAACTATCACATCATTTGTAACACAATTTTCTACATGAACAATTGTATCATATTAAACTTTCATACTAATAGCATTCTATTTAAATATTCTAGCAGAGCGTAATGTTTGTAAGAACGGACTTCTAAATAAAAATCAGTCATATTGTATTGCATGTTTATTTCTAATTCTTTTTTTTGGGTGGATTATCAGTTCTTTGGTCATCTTTGCGACCCGTACCTTCAACGTTCTTCAACCCTGTTGGACCATTATTGTTCTTCGCTGAAACCTTCGCAGCTGCTTCGTCTTCTGTTAATATCTTTTCATCTGAAACAAACAAACTCGCTTAAATTAAAATTCCAATTTCGTTCACTAAAATTGATTAGTTTAAAAAAAAAAATTCATACCTATTGAAACACTTCTGTCCCTTTTCCTAGAAGTTTTACCTACATGTGATGTGGCATACCTGGAACCAATCCTCTCTCTACCTCCCCTGCTTCGTAAAACTCTTGTTTTACCTGAATACTTGCCTTTTCTCTAGAAGGTGGCTTGTAGACGTAAGTCACCTCACAATCGTCATCTTTCAGTATGGGTGTTAGGGGCTCTTGGCTGATTTGCAGATTAAATGTTGGGAATTCAAAATTATTCTCTTCTACTTTACTAGATTTCTTTTCTTCTTCTTCAACTGCATCATCAATATTTGTTGTATCCTTTACTGACTTTTTTTTATTTTCATCTTCTTGGCAGACTGCGGCCTCGATTGGTTCTTCAGTTTCTTCCTCTGAACCTATTTTAGCTGCATCTTCAATTTTTTTAGCAAGATTATATTCTTCTATATCAGACATATGCCTATCTTCAGATGGATTTTCAGTCGGGGCATGATCTTCATTGCAGACATTTTTCACTTGGCTTGTTTGACCAGTCTTGACATCCTCCACTTCTCTAGTGGTGTTCTTCAGATTTAATGAAATCTTATCTCGATCTTCAACCACACGTAGTTTCTTGTTGCTCACCTCCATAACTATAACATATTTTTTAACCAATTTCTTATTGTTTCCCTCAAAATTTGTAATGTATAATTAGATAGAAATTTCAAAAAAAAAAACGATTACATATACTTACTATCAGGAGACAGTCCAGAGGAGGTCCCACTCGCGCCCGATAGCCGACTGCTACGGCGTAACATGACAGACTCCTTTGGTGATTTCTTTTTCTTCGGGTTCATACTTCTTTTGGGACTTGCAGGTTTGTCAAATATTTGCTCGTACTTTGCTTCGACCTCAGTCTTATGTTTCTCTCTTCTGTCAAGCACAATTTTCATTCTCGTAGAAGAATGCAGTGGTATTGTCTTCTTCTTAGATTCATTTATCATTACTGCCTTCCCTTTCAACATCTTCCTTCTCGCAGATTCTTCCGGTTCACTTTCTTCTGACCTAATTTTCTCTTCGATAGATTTCGAATCTGACGTAGTACCATCATTACTTGTCGACGAACTGGAACCTGTTCCTGATATATCCTTTGATTTATGTTCTTGCTCGGTCATATTTAATCTCTTCTCGAAAGAAATACCGTTGACAAAAATCTATGACATGAAGAATATCAAATGGAAAAAAATAATTAGAAATTCTGCAAATTTATTTTTCCATGACAAATATATATCCAGATTAGTTTTTACTGGACAACTAGGGTAATATTAAATTTTTTTACAACTAGCAAGAATGTTAATTATTCACCTCGTCATCTTCTAGAAGGTCTAGCTTTTCTTTCAAGTAAGTAATTTGACCCCCCCACTTCTTGTAATATGGTTCGTTGTCGATGTACGGCTTGTATGGAGACGCCACCATTGTGTGCTTGAATAGCCATACCTGAGAAGAAAAAAATTAACAAACAACTGCAATCGAATAACCTATATTAACATTATGGAAAAATAAAAATTTTTGCAATATATACCATTAGGTACATGACACAACCATCTATGTATAGTTTGGATGGTTCATTTGTTCGTTTCCGGTGTAGGACGCTGTCCTTGCACTGCTCCATACGTGCGAAGAGCACATCGTGCAGGAATTCAGTCCAATTATACTCGCCAAAATATCCTATGTTAGAAACGTAATCCAAAAATTTTCGACCAATACGGTAACTGTTTTTGCAACATAATACTGTAATAAATAAATTGTCCACAATCTTATCAAATCATCCTCGTCAGTCTTAGACAAGGTTTCTTTTGCTGCCTTCTTGTTGATTGTTGTAATTGTTTGGACAACCACATCCCTTCTGATGTCGCAATCTGAACTAAAATGCCTGAACGACCAATCTGAAGTACTCTTAGCCTTCTTCTTCATTATCACGGCAAGACCAGATGATGGAATGCCGAGGATATCGCCAAACTCTTTGACAGAAAATTCTAGCCTTATACCGTTAATAATAAAAATGTTTTTTCCAACGTACCTGCCTATCAGATCGTCTAGTAAACGAGCCCTGATTTTGAATTCAGGGATAGCAAAGAACTGACCAAAACAACAAGACTTTATTCTTTTTGTTACACTGTCAGGGAACTGTATACATCCGGTGAGTGCAGCTTCATTATAAGTGGGTATTCCTGATCGGTGACGAATCAAGTGGTTGATTACATTTAGAAAATGATAATGAATTAGCAACTAAAATACAAAAAAATGTTAAATTTAAAATAAGTAATGCTTAACTGTTCGCCTCCTCACGCTCGAACTTGCCTTTCCTTATTTTATTCTTCTTCCTCACTTCTCCTCATTCTTCTGAAGAGGCAGGCATATTATCAGATACATGAATATTTTTAGCAGACACAGAACATTTCTTCTTCCTTAATAATTGCTCCTTTTCTCTGCCTGAGTCAATTGTAATCCTTCCCTTTTTCTTTTTACGTACTTCTTCTTCATCAGTAGAGTCAGACATTTTATCAGAACTTGAAACATTTTTAGCAGAAGATTCAGTATTCTTCATTTTCGCAGATACTTCCTTTTCATTAGGGGACTCTGTCGGATTTTCAGCATTGTATTGTTCTTCTTCTTCCTCTTCTTCCTCTTCATCAACGTTTTTAACTACTGCCTCTTTCTTTTTCCTCACAGCCTTCGTTTTTCTTTTCATCCTAGGTGATGACCTCACTATATCTCGACTACATTTCTTTGCTTTTAATTTCTTTCGATCGTCCGACATCAACTTTCTCAACGTAGATTCGAAGTCCATCTCCTTATATGTTTTCGTAGATTTATCTGGAATTCTACCTAAAAACATAAAATATTTCAATCATCATACTTAGCAACCACCAAACACATATTGTAAAATATGAAATAGCTACTTACTCCGTTTCCTCTTTGAAAAAATGAACTGATCGACATCCGGTGAAGATTCCATCTCTGATTTCGACAGTTCACAGTCTATGTCCTCAATTAAATTCTCTATGACATAATTTGCACGCCGCACATCTCGTACTGAATTTATAAAAAAATTAACGCAAAATTATGACCACTAAACTATTAATACTCAAAATAAAGTTATATTCATTTAAAATTCAAATCAAACATTACCTGTTGATTCATTCTTCTTAATTTGTCCTTCCTCACTGGAACTCATTATCACCACTCTAAAACATTTTAGCGGAACAAAAACATTATTAGTAACCAATTCAAATTTACATAATCATTTCATAAATTGAAAGTACAATAAAAACAACTTACGTATGTAGTAATTTAATTGCATGACCAGTACGAATAATTTAAAAAAAAAATGAACTCGAAATTATATGATGGAAATAAAATCATGGTTGTTGAGCGTGAAAAAAGCTTTTAAAAATCCAATGCAATACCTATAACAAAAACTCTTAGTTTCGGGAAAAACATTGACAATAAATAAGAAACAGATTCGACAACACTATAATATAGAAAATACAATTACACTTTAAACTAAAAAATTATGAATCTTCTAATACTATTATTAATTCAAACTAAAATCATCCAAAAACTACCACTTAAACCTATGACCTGACATTACCATCCATTTTACATATTTTTATGGAATCGAATGAACCCACGTTTATTATAAATAAGGAAAAAACAAGTTATTCACTATTAAAAACTTGATTCGACATAAAAAATAAAACGAATCAATACCTTGTTGAGAAAAATATCTTCAGTCAATGGAACATACGAATATTTCAAATGGTTTCATCTTTATATAGATAAAAGAACTAGGGTTACGAAGAAATTAGTCTCCTAGGAATTGCAACTACCACCACTGATAAAAAAAACTAATTTCTTCAAAATAGTAACTATTTTTTAAAGCAACATAAAAGGTCTAGATAGTTTTGCAAAAAATAAATGTCTTCATCTAATTTATCAACTATCAAATAGCAAACAAAATAAAATAAAAAGATAATCTATCCAATGGTATAGAAAAAAGACAATGGAAAAATGTAGAAAATGGAAACTGATTTCAAATTAAAAAATCGTCTTCCTCTGTTTTGAAAAATGGAAATGGGTATCTGTTTTTTTCCGGCAGTCTAGGAGAAGCGGCTGTCGACCGACTTTTTGGAAGCACGAGGTCGAGTGTCGGATAAGAAATCCGACCAGTGTGTTTCGTTTAACATACCTCGAGTCGTCCGGCTTTATCTGGAGTGAACGTCTTCCTCAAATGCGGAATGTCTGGAGCGAACGGAAGACTCCTAGCGGCGATGATTCTGCGCACAAGCAGAGAATGACAGCTGCAACACCGAAGGGATAATTTTTTTTGTCACCGAAGTAGGGTTTAGGATGTGTTTTGGAAGGAGATCGGAAATGGGTTTACTTTTTTGGGAATAAGAAGATTCCACATAATCCAAAAAAAAACATCAATTACTAGGAAAATATCTTTCTACTGTTTTAATGTGTTACCATAAGTAGCTTTAAGTTTTTAAATTCCCATTAATTTCCCCTAGCCGGTACCTTGTGACCTGCTACTTGTTGACCAGGTAGCAAGCCCAAAAAATAAACGGCCAAGGGGCTTCCAGAAAACGAACGGCTGGGATGAGGAAGGGTTCTCATGAGAACCCTTCTTAACTGATATACACCCTATAAATTTAATATTAATAAATTAATTATCATTATCATTATCCTAATATATCCATTCTTTAAGGTTGCGGAACAGAGAAAAGGCAACGAAAATATTAAACCAGATACTATTGAACCATCGATAGTAAATGAAACTAAGCATATAATATTGTTACGAAAATTGTATGTCATTTTAGTTTCCTAATGTCTTTTTTTAAATTATTGTTTATTGATTATTGGTTTTTTTTTTAATTATTAATAGTTATAGATCAAAAAGGTTTGTCGTTGACTTCAATACTACTATCTCATACCTTGGTCTACATGTTGCCGATGTCATTCATCACAAAGTCTACTATTCAAATGTACGTCTGAAAATATTTTTATATAAGATTTATGAGATCTGACTCAGTTGGTAAGATTGAATCAAAATCGTTATTTATTTATCCATCGAGGTTCTGTATTTATACATGAATTTATTCTACCTATCACTAACTAATATCACTAACTGATTCATAACAACTCTGTTATTATACATATCCTTTATACCCCCTCCCTTAAGCTCTTGGATTTATTCCGACGAGCTTGCTTTGTAACTTTAGAAATTGTTTTACCGGTAGAGGTTTTGTTAGTGCGTCCACCCATTGGTCAGTCCCGGGAATATGTTCTACCGAAATCTCCCCGCTTTCTGTCTTCTCCCTTACGAACTGTAGGTCTATGGCTACATGTTTAAGTTTGCAATGTCCGATTGGGTTCTTTGAAATAAACGTTGCACCTAAGTTATCCGAGAGTATTTTAATTGGTTTTGGTGTTGAAACTCCTAGCTCAAATAACATTGACCTCACTGCTTCAACTTCTTGGGTTGTTACGGCGATTGCGCGATATTCCGCTTCTGTACTTGATCTTGCTAGAGTACTCTGCTTGCGAGAAATCCATGATACTAAAGTTCCACCTACATATACAAGAAATTTTGTTCGACTTTTCCTATTCGATGTGTCTCCACCCCAGTCGGAATCGCAATATGCGATTATGTTAAATTCTTCTGCCTTGCGTATCGTAATTCCAAGCTTTTGTGTTCCCGAGAGGTAACGTAATATCCTCTTTACTGACGTCCAGTGTGTCGGCTTTGGGCTTGCCATAAATTGCGAAAGGATGTTAACCGTAACCTGAATATCGGGCCTGGTCATTGTAATGTATTGTAGTGATCCTATGACGTGGCGATATTCTCGTGCGTTTTCCATTGAATCCTCGTCGGAGGTGAACTAAAAATCTGCAGCCATTGGTGTTGTCGAAGGTTTAGTATTCTCCATACCACAACTATTCAACAAGTTCGCAATATATTGGGGTTGAGCCAAGTGTATCCCATCTTTGAAATATGTAACCTGGATCCCTAAGAAGAACTTGAGATCTCCGAATATTCTTAGTGGAAATTCTTCTTTTAATTGTGTTAATATTTTTCCGACTTCTGAGTCGTCCCACCCTGAAATGACAATATCGTCGACATAGAAGAATAAGTAAGCAATGAAATTACCCCGTTGAAGAATGATCAAAGAGGGATCTATAGCAGATTCTTTAAATTTTAGGTCGACGAGGAATTTTCTTAGTCTCTGAAACCAGCATCGAGGTGACTGTTTCAGGCCGTAGAGTATCTGTGAAGGAGACAGACGTGATCGGGCTTGCTCATATCTATGAATCCAAATGGTTGTGACACGACGATTCTTTCTTTTAATTCACCGTGTAGGAACGCATTTGAGATGTCAATCTGATGCATTTTCCAATTTCTTGAAACGGCAATCAATAGCACTAATCTTATTGACAGAGGGCGCACGACTGGACTAAACGTATCCATGTAGTCGGATCCGTAAATCTGCCTCATCCCATTTGCCACAAGCCTTGCTTTGAAGTGTTCGACCGACCCATCCTCTGTTGTTTTGACCTAAAATACGCATTTGGTATTAATAATATTGTCCCCTGTTTCACGTTCAACCAAGGTCCAAGTATTATTTCATTGCAAAGCTTTAAATTTATCTGTCATTGCTCTTTTCCAGTTTGCGTCTGATATCGCTATTCTTGCCGATTTGGGTGTTTGAATGTCGGATGGTGCAATGGCCAGAGCGTATTTCGGATTGGGTTTATAGATTCCATCTGATGCTCTGGTTCTCATTCGTTCAAATATCGGTGCCTCACTTTCAGTTTCTGGATGATCATCTATGTAGTCATCGGTGTCGAAGTCATCCGAGATTAATCTGAGGGTTGGTGATTGAACCAGGTCTGTAATCGGGTCAGAAGCAACTGGAACCGGGTCCGTAGTCAGGTCAACAACAATTTGAAACGGGTATGTAGTCGGGTACGAAAACGAGTCAGCACCAACGTGAACCGGGTCAGAAATCGGGTCTTCGGCTGGGTCAACAAGAACTTGAACCGGACCCTCATCATTATTGGGTCGGGTAACCCCCAATTCTTGAATAATTGTGTCATTTTCTCCTCGATCCCCGTAGTATTTTATATTTAGAGAAAAATCGTCCTCGTTAAATACTACATCTCTGGAAGCAAACACTTTCTGAGTAGCTGGTTCTGTTGAATCGTGATCCGAGGCTATAAGGGGAGATATTAGCCTCTTTTCGATTTATACAGGTTGATTGCGGAATTACCTGTAAACACTTAATAAACAAATGGTTGAACAATAATGATATAGGGATATTATAACTCTGAATGATATAATAACTTAATTATTACTCTTCGAAGTTTACTACAGTATATGAATACTGAGTCAACTTGCTTGATAGTGTTTTACAAACAATTGTAGTATATGAGTACTAAGTTATATTGTAAACACAAGTTGTATTATAGAGTAAATGACTAGATAACCGGATATATTGATAATCAAGTAAATGACCAGATAACTGAATGTATATATTTGATAAGTAGATGCTTGAAAGAATTTAAGGCAAATAATATAACCTCAAAAATAGTCAACCTCTATATTTGACCAGATAATTGGAAGAAGGATCTTTTTCAATTAAGTGTTGTTTAGTTGTTTTTATAAGAAATATAAAACTAAAGTTAACAGAGAACAACACAAGAGATTTATACTGGTTCACCCAAACAAGGGCTACTCCAGTCTCGACCAACTGTCGGAATTCACTAGCCTAAAGGTTATGGAAAAACCTATAAAACCAAACTAGAGCTTTATGGTTGAGCTCAAAAACCTTCTCTCACACTTTGATACTATTGAGGCAACCCTCTCAACCAAAGTGGACACACACAAGAGGTGATTAGAGTAGTGGAATATTAAAGCAAACAACACTTCTTACTTGTAGAGATGAACAAGAAGATTAGAAGAAGAAGTTGAAGAGCTTTTGAAGCTTTGAAAAGCTAAGACACTTGAGCACTTGGAAGCTTGGAGGCAAAAACGTTGGAGAGCTCAAATGTGGAGTGAAAAACTCTTTGATTGCTTGTAATGTGGTGAGTGAAAATGAGGGGTATACCCTTCTATTTATAGTCTTGGTCACTCAATGTCCACCCTTGGATCTTCAATGAATGACTCCTTGATTTCTCACATAAATCCAAGCTTTGATACTCTTCGTATCGGGGAAGATGCTCGAAGCAACAAATGAAATTGAATTGAAATTTTTGATGATAAATAACTCAACAGAAATGGTTTAAATAGACCTTACAGACTCGATCTATGATCTACCTACCATAATTATGGATTACAAAATAATGCTAAACTAGGAAATCATGCAATGGAAACAATTGACTAACAATTAAATATGAAAATATGAAAACTAATCAACCATGCAATAATTAAAATAAGGAAACATGCAATTAACGGAAATATGAAGTAATAGAGTATTTTTATAAAATACCCATCTTTTGATTAAACGTAATCGGCCCACCTTGTCGGAGTTTTCTTGAGACGCTTGGTTGAGGTGCGGGTCGTATCAATTTCCTCTTCCTCAGAATTGAGTTCGTCCTCGAACGTATCCATTAGGTCGGTTGGAAGAGTTGATATAGGTAATGCTAGTTGAGTGTTGTGCGTGTATTTCTTTAAAAGTGAACAGTGAAATACGTTGTGGATTTTTGAGTTGGCTGGAAGTTTCAGACGGTAAGCTACTTCCCCTATACGTTCCAAGATGGAGAATGGTCCGAAGAACTTTCGTTCTAGTTTTTTGCAGCATCTGGAGGCCATTGAATTCTGTCTATACTTTTGTAGCTTTAGTAATACCATTTCATCTACCTCGAATTGGATGTCACTGCGGTGTTTATCGGCCTTCTTTTTCATGTTAGAAATGAATTTCTCTAGATGTTGCTTAATCTCCAGTAGTGCTTGTTGACGGTCATGAACAAAATCGGAAGATGAGTTTGAATTGAGTGAGCTATCCTTGTCGAGTAATAGATGTGGTGGACTGCGTCTATATACGACTTCGTACGGCGATACTCCGATCGATGTATGGTAACTTGTATTATACCATAGTTCTGCGAGATGGAGATATGTACCCCAACTCCGAGGTCGGTCCATAGCAAAACATCGGAGAAACTGTTGAAGACATCTATTCACGACTTCTGTTTATCCATCAGATTGTAGGTGGTATGCTGACGAACGATGTAATTTAGTACCGTGCAGTTTGAAAATTGATGACCAAAATGAGCTCATGAAGATAGGATCACGATCTAACATAATCACGTTGGGGAAACCGTGCAGTTTGATAATCGTTTCCAAGAAGAGCTTAGCAACTGATTGTGCCGTGTATGAAAATTTGAGGGCTGCAAAGTGTGTGCTCTTGCTTAGGCGATCAACGACAACCAGAATTGATGATTTGCCTTGTGATAATGGAAGTGAAGTAATAAAATCCATAGATACCTGGTCCCATATTTTGTTGGGTATAGTCCTTGAGCTTTTGATGTTGATGGTTTTGTGGCTTGGCAAATAAAACATGCACGTACATATTTTTTTATGTCATCTCCCATGCGTGCCCAGTAGAAGGATCTGCAGATACGAGATGTCATAGCTTTCCGACCCGAGTGTCCTCCGATAGTAGTTGCATGACCTTCCTCAATAATCAGAGTTCGTATTGATTCATTATTTGGGACTAGTAGACATCCTTCACGCATTATATAGTCTCCATGGATTGTAAACTTGGTTGCAACTTCAGGCGTTGTCAGTAATGTCTCCCATAATTGTTGGTACTCACCATCGTTTTTCGCCGCGCTCACTAATTTGTTCAGAATATGTCATGTTGGTGACGAGATTGATAAGAAGGGTTCTGGCGATGGTGAGTTGTTGATTTCATCTGGTGGATCTTCTCGTCGTGATAGAACATCAGCCACCGTATTTGCGCATCCCGGACGATAAATGATCTTGTATTTGTATCCCAAGAGATGACGAAGCCATCGTTGTTGGTCAGTACCTTGGATATTTTGTGTATCTAAGTGTTTGAGACTGCAATGGTCGGTTATAATAGTGAATTCTGGACCATTGAGGTAGTGAGTCCATTTTTTTACCGCCATCACAATTGCTGTCATTTCTTTAACGCGTATGTCGATCCGGCTCTAATTGAAGGGATAAACATTTTACTGAAGTAGGCGATGGGATGATTCTTTTGTGTTAGGACAGCACCCATAGCATGACCTGAGGCATCGGTCTCAACGGAGAATGGAATATCGAAGTTTGGTAGAGCCAATGTTGGAGTGGAGGTCAACTCTTTCTTTAATATATCGAAGGCCGCCTGAGCATTGTCGTTCCATAAAAAATTATCCTTACACAAGAGGTCGGTGAGTGGAGCCGCATTGGAAGCGAATCCCCGGACAAAACGTCAGTAATATCCGACAAGACCGAGAAACCCACGAAGGTGACGTACTGATTGAGGACGAGGCCAATCGACGATTGCTTCGATTTTTGAAGGATCGACATCCACTCCTAAATTAGAGATCATATGACCCAGATAGTTTACTTTTGGCAGTGCAAACTCACATTTGGAGGCTTTAGCAACTAAGTTGTTTGCACGTAATATGGTGAATACTCGTCGTAGATATCCGAGATGATCTTCTCTTGTTGCGCTGTAGATAAGGATGTCGTCAA
>LFYR01001014.1:155101-191799 GCA_001185155.1 Zostera marina | reverse complement strand
AAAAGAAGAAATAAAAACAATGCCATGCTAGTTATGATAGAAATATTAATTGAAATTGTAGTATTTTTCTAATTATAGTATAATTTCATGCAGAGATTACTCTTCTTGAACCAGTAAAACTAATATCCCCCGAAAATCAGAAAAATCTAATGTTCCCCGTTTCATACTATACACTTACTAAAAAGGAGCTTGAGGAAAATGGTTATTGCATGTTCTCTCAACTAGCCAAGTATAATAGACACCTGTGAAGACGAGTGTCACCCAAGAGTTCACTCCGAGAGTGAATACAAGCAACCAAACAGATTAGGACAAAAATAGAGCACCAAGTGGCAAGTTATGGAGGACACCTAGGGGACAGATGTCGTCATTCATGCTGAAGAAAGAGAGTATTTATAGACTGAATAAGGAAGAAAAAGGGGAGGAAAATTCGAAGCTAAAGAAAAACAAGAAGAAACATGAGCCTCAACAACATCAGCCTCAACAATACTTTATTAAAATATTTAAAAGATGACAAATGACTAAATTTAAATATCAAGTCTGCATTAATAATCTGCGATCATCATGTTGTGTTCGTTTTGTTTTCACATCTCACACAGCACCACCACACATTCATCTTCATCTTCTGACAGGGGTTTTAGTCCATGGGTGCTGGGAACTCGCCCAGCACCAACCGGCGAGGTCGAACTGCTTTGGATCAGGTTTTTGGGATATTTCCAACCGCAGAAGGGTAAAGCGGGCTCTTTGGGAGCAGAACTTTGCTGAGAGGCATTCAAGGTATTAGCAGTGTCTCAATTTTTTCATTTATTGCTCTTGAAAATGGCCTGTTGCATTATGATTGAAGTAAATATATTCTGTACCCAGATCTTTTTTCCCAAGGTCCTTCTCATATGGCAGCATTTTGCATGAAAGTGAGACTTGTTCATCTGAAAGTGGTATTTATTCATCTGGAAGTCCGTGGCAGGAGAAATTTAAAGATTCGCCTCTGTCAGATAGAATTCTCCTAGACAGCAAGCCCAAGAGAATAACGGAGTCAAGTCCTGAAATTACACCTTGCGATGGGGAAATGTCATATTCAAGGTTTGTTAGATGAACTGGAATATCCGAGCCGTCTGTAATTCTGACTATAATTTCCTTCTCGTGGATGATTTTATTAAGAATTTTGCAGATACATTCCAGGTTCTGGAAATTTAATGCGTCGTGGGTGCTGGGAACTCGCCCAGCACCCACCGGCGAGGTCGATTCGACCTCGCCGGTTCTGGAAATTTAATGCGTCGTCCATAGGACGACGCATGGGTGCTGGGAACTCGCCCAGCATCGCCGGTACTGGAAATTGAGGTTTTGAGGAAGTTGAAAATGTTTACCTTGTTGGAGGGAGGAAGTTGAGGTAGTCGGAAGAGATGTCGTAAGAGAGGTCAGAAGAAATGTCGGAAGTTGGAGAAGTTTTTTTTTTTTTTTTTTAAAGTAGTTAGAAATGAAAATCAGAAGTAAAAGAAGTGGGAAAAGTAGAAAAGAAGTGGGAAAAGTGGAAATATTGGAATATAATTTTTAAATAAAATTAATTTTTATAAAATTTAATTATTTTATAAATATAATAATAATTATTTAACAAATATATTTTCTATAAAAAGTATATTATCTCTAAAATAATAATATATATTATCTTTAAAAATATATTATCGATCATTAGATAATATATAATATTTTAAGGTATTTATCTCATATATTTTTTAAATTTAATTTTTAAATAAAATTAATTTTTATAAAATTTAATTATTTTATAAATATAATAATTATTATTTAACAAATATATTTTCTATAAAAAATATATTATCTCTAAAATAATTATATATATTATCTTTAAAAATATATTATCGATCTTTAAATAATATATAATATTTTAAGGTATTTATCTCATGTATTTTTTAATATAATTTACACCTTAATCAAAAAATTATAATTATTTTGAATTATAAATAATATAGGATGAGTTGGGTCGTCAGAATGTCACGAATCGCCAAATTGGTTCTGAAATATATATTCAACCTCGTCGGTTCTGAAATCGCAAAATCATCATTTTATATAATTGATTATTATTTTTTAATTTTTACATTAATTATATTATTATTTTAAGATTTTTATTTAAATTTTTATGTTTTATATTATAATTTTATTTCATTATAATAAAATTTTAAAATTAATTTCATTAATATTTAGTTTTTTTATGTTGGTTAAATATAAAAAACCTAATTAGTAATTATGGATTATATTATAAAATTTATACATTTAATTATATATATAGTTGACAACCTGACATACAAATAAAACATATTATAAAATTGGTTACTATTTTGTAAGAGGGATATTGAAAAATGAAAAATAATTTTTTATTATTTATTTGTAACCGATATTCTCATACAAATATTTTAAAATCCATTAAATTTTCTAACGGAATTTATTAAATTTAACGAAAATTCTGTTAACTTAGATTGTAAGTGTTTTTACTGGAAATTACATTTACTTTATTTCGCTTAAACTGTCTACTTTTTTTTTGTCGTAGACGGACTATATCATAAACTTTATATATTTAATTATATATATAGACATAAAAATAGAACATATTATAAAATTTATATTTTATTGATTTAAATATATATGCATAATAGTGTAATTAGGTATTGACATGATTCAGGTTAATCCTGACCCAATCTGAATTTTAAATATTCAGGCAATTCAAACACTAAACCTAATCATAACCTAACCCTAATTTCATTCATTATCAATGAAATCTAATATTTTGACCAATATATTGAACTAATTTCTTTGTGTATTATTGAATTAGGGTTAGGTTATGATATTATTTAATTATGATATTAAATAATTTTCTTTGTGTAAAAAGTAATTATGATATTATTTAATTATTTTTTGATAATTAAATTAAATATTAATAGAATTCGCCTTACACTAGGATAAAAAATTTATTTTGATTTGATTTTTTTTCTGATTGGTTTAATTAATAGACAAAAAGATTTAAGTTTTTCAAATGGCTCAAGTCTAAAAATGTATTGGTTAATTTAACTATTAAAAATTTAGGTATATTTGATTTAAATCCAACCGTAAAATAAAACATAACTATCTTCATCTACGTAATTGTACAATATATCAAAATAATTTTTGGAAAATCTTAATTTATATAAAAAATATTATCATATTTCTAAATCCTAACCCAATATATATATATATACAAAACGAATCAGGTGCGACGATGGCAAGTTATCATCTAGCAGCCAATCTCGACCTCACATCTTGTTACAATTATAGGGTTTGCAATTTTATAGATGTTTTAAGTATTTGTTTAATTTTATAGGTGTTTTTAATAGAGTGTAGAAATTACTTTTGGTTTAATTCAAAAAAAATGAAATTAAAATCGGTTTTTTGACACATCAAATCAGTCGGTTTTTTGAAACTTTTGAAATTTTATATTACAAATTTTATAGGTGTAATTTAATTAAAGTTAGAGTGTTATTTTCGAAAAAATTAATTTTTTTACACGGATTTAAGATTAAACCAAAAATCAAGAGGGCACAACCAAATGGACCAAGAAACCCTTTTTGAGAGAATCGGATGTGCGGACGAATTAACACACAAAATTCTAAGTAATCAAGGACATCTTCATATAGGAGCTCAATCTCATCAAGAACATCTTCATATGGGACACAATGACTTGCTATTGCATCCAAAAGACGATTTGAAAAATGCATATACCACGAACACTTCCGAATGAGAAGTGTACATCCTTTTCGTGTTTTAGAATTTTGAATAAATTCCGACGGATAAATCCACCCTGCATAAACAATTAGACATAACGAAAAACAAAACAAAACAAAACAACATTTATTTAAGTTACAACTCACAAGCATAATCATCAGATTTAGTTCAGTTACTCACTTCTTTTCTTTGGATGGCCACCTTGGAAAAAATGTAAATCACTTAATAGTTGAATTAAACTTAAGCATGATATAGCCATTCACATTATACCCATCTCTGCATTAAAATGAATAAATAATAGGTAAATTAAATATGGTATGAAAAATCGATCCCTTATGAGTTGCATGAGTTCAATTAACTCTGGTATATATAAACTTGAGAATAGTCAATTTTGGTAATTAACCTCATCTAAACATGACCGCTGCACAAGAAATGAAAAGAAAAAAAACAATTTATCTAATTCTGATCAACAAATCCAACACTGTACACAAGCCAAAGGCAACCAAAAACTCAAAATCAAGAAAAAGAGAACACTGATTTTGACACCCACAAAAATCAACAAAATTAGAAAGAAAAAGAAATATCACCTGAGCAGCCTTATAAGCTTTCATGGTCTCGTCCGCGGCTAGAGCCCTCTAATCCCTACCTTAAACTCCGCAAGGTACTTATGGCAATCTTCCTTCATCTTTTGATAAGATACCTTTGATTCACTAGACGCCCGTTGATGGGATAAATTGCGAGTTAAGAAGCACGACGATCCAACCACAAACTTTAGACAGCTCAGTCTCGATGTTGGCACGATACTTCTTGACGATGGCGACGTGATCATCATTCTTCCTGCTTTCCTCCTTTTGCTCGATCGAAGACAATCCTCCAAGCCGCGCGCTGAGATCCAACCATGTTCTTGTAAGCAACGGAAAATAGGTTACGCTCCTCTATGGTTAACTGCCCCCTCCATCGGAACATCACGAACCAAATTCTCCATGTACTCTGCCATCTCCTGGTACCGCTCGGCTTGCTCCACCTTCGCCAGATACACACTCTTCTCCCTTGTTAGGGTTTCGGTCGTCGCATCATTCCTTGACATCAAAATCGCATCCATCGAGCAAGATCGTCTCTTTCGGTGGCCTGTTACTCCAGTTCGGCTAGGAAATGTTGAGAGACGAAGCCATTCGATTCGTGGAAAATGTCCTCATAACACCATTCCTAGTAAGCGTGAAGGCTCCTCCCGTCGGCAGAACAGGGCGAGAAGATCAAAATTTAAAGTGCAATAACACCAATACAAAAATACATTACAAAAAAAATATCAGGAAACTAATCTCAAAACAAGAAAAAATTGGAAAGAAAATATTGACAACAAAACATTTTCAAAATCTAAAAAATGATGGTTGCTTTAGTTTCATATGGACATTCAGCCATCCAGGAAGGAATCATTGCATTGGTGTTAATAAAAACATAAAGACTGTAACCTTGTATTCTTACAAAATAACAAAAAATACAGTACTCACCACCGTAATCCTTGTTTTTCACATCCAGGTAGGAATCAAGAAGAACCAAACAGACACCAGGAATCTCTGAAAATGTGCTTAGTAAGTTTAGTTAAAATTGAAGATGAAACATGAAAGGAACTGAAGATTTACCCTTGAGCTTGTAAGACAACTCTTCTGAAACAAGAGCTCCGAATGTAAAATAGTGTTTGGTGGAAACAGAATATATTTAAAAGTTTAAACTTCGGATCTTCATCGCTGAAATAACAAACAAGAGATTCTTTAAAAGGACCCTAAAAAAATATTTATTTTGGTTTCTTGAATGTGGATTTCATATTAAAAAAATTGTCTTCTAACACTAACAAAAACCCCAGGTGGAGGTAAAACAAAAACAAAGCCCATACCTTGGAAGAACCTTCCCCAATATTGCAATATAGCTCTGAATAATCTCATCCCTGGTGAGATTAGGATCCGGAGCATCAACGACAACAAGCCAATGCTCAAAATCGCATCCATTGAGAAAGATCGTCTCTTTCGGTGGCCTGTTACTCCAGTTCGGAGAGGGATCGTTGAGAGACGAAGCCGTTCGATTCGTGGAGAAACTCCTCGTAACACCATTCATAGTTAACGCGAAGTCTCCTCCCATCGGCAGAAGAAGTTTCTCGGACAGCACGAGAAGAGGACGGATCCGGAATAGGGGAAAAGATCTGGTTGTGTTGGAGAGGACGAGTGAGCGAGATGTTGTTGTGAAGACTGATCGGAGGGCTATGGAAGGGAAAATGAAGTGGATAAATAAACCCTAGAACGGAAAGTGGAGAGGACGAGACTAATTGATTTAGTTTATTAGAGTTAAATTTGATTTATAGATTTAGTGTGTATTTAGATAATTTTGAAATGATGGTTTGGTTGATTGGTCTAAAGTGTTAAATTTGGGTTTTTGTTTGAAAATTTATTTTTAAATTAAATCGTCTTTAAAAAAATAGTTAATTGGAGTCAAATTATTTTATTCGGATGTAATCGACTTATTTAATTGGAGTTTATTTTTTATTTTAATATTTGAAAATATTTATTCAAACTTAATATTAAATATAAATTTGTACAAATATTTGATATAACCTTATTAATTTTTTAAACATTTTATATTAAAATCCAAAAGTGAAAAAAATTCCATTAAATTTTCGGAAAATATAACACATAAAAATGACAGAAATTCTCTCGTTTTAAAAAAAATGATGGAAAATCCGTTATTTATGCTTAATATTTTCCGTCATTTAAAAAAAGAGTTAACGGAATAAAGTTGGAAAAACCAAATGTAACGGATTTGAGTATTTATAACGAAAATTTGGTGACAACCAAAGTTAACGGAATTTCCGTTAAAAATAACATAGTTAACGGAATTTCCATTAATTTAGCTCATCCAAACTTTCTACTTTTTTTTTCTAGTGATTTTATTTTTATAGTTGGTTGTCGAATTATATATTTTTTTAAAATTACAAAATATTTAAGCGACCGACCAGTTGGTCGCCTTTTTATTTCATTTTAAATTCAGGCGACAAACTTAGTTGGTCGCTTTGTTTTTTAATTTCTTTTAATTTAATTTATTTTTTATTTTTTAACGAGGCGACCAATCTGGTTGGTCGCATTGTGTTTGATTTTTATATATATTTTAATTTTTATATATATTTTAATCACATTTAACTATATATATTTTATACATACTTACGAAATATTTATATTTTTTAAATTATAATTTTTTTATTCATGGGAATTGTAATTTTTTTAAAACTTACGAAATATTTAAGCGATCAACTGGTTGGTCGCCATATTTGTTTTCGCATTATTTTATTTATATATTTTTTTAAATTTGGTCGCCAAATTGAAATATATTTTTAATTTTTTTTGAAATATTTAAGGGACCAACTAGTTGGTCACCTATTTTTTAATTCATGCAATAAACTGGGTGGTCGCTTTTTAATTTTTTTTAAATTTATGTTGGTAATAAAATTGATATTTTTTTAAATCAACGAAACATGTAAACGCGAATTGATTTTTTTTTTAACTTACGAAATATTTTATCGTCATATTTTTCAATTTTCAAAATTTAATTTTTTTATTCAGGCGAATTGCAATTTTTTTAAAAACTTACGGAATATTTAACATATTTGTTATATTTTTTAATTTGGTCGCCAAATTGGAAGATATTATTTATTTTGAAATATTTAAGGAACTAACTGGTTTGTCGTCTTTTTTTTTTAAATTCATGCGATCAACTAGGTGGTCGTCTTTTTTATTTTTTCAAATTTATGTTGGTAGTAAAATTGATTATTTTTAAAAATTAACGAAATATGTAAGCGATCGCGAATTGATTTTTTTTATAAACTTACGAAATATTTAAACGACTAACTGGTTGGTCGTCATATTTTTTATCTTTCAAATTTAAAATATTTTAATCAAGCGACCAATTTAGTTGGTCGCATTGTTTTATTTATTTATTTATACATTTTTTTAATTTAGGCCACCAACCAGTTTGGTCGCAAAATTGGAAGATATTTTTTAAATTTTTTGAATTCATGGTTGCGACCAACATGTTGGTCGTATTCTAATTTTTTTTATTAAAAAAGAGTCAGGCGACCAAACTGTTGGTCGCTTTCATCTTAAAATTGACGACCAACTTCAAAAGTGGTCTCAAAAAGTCAACTATAGGCGACCAACCTCGAAGTTGGTCGCTAGAGTTGGTCAGAAAAAGCCTTCTTTCTTGTAGTGTTTTTTGTAGTGAGTCGTTTTGTTGCCTTAAGGTACTACTTCTTCGTCTCTCGTATTTTCCCTCTTTCTTCTTCTCTAACTCTGCTGGTGGAATCCAGCTTCAATCAACCGGTGGATTCCGGCTTGCACCCACGCTGTTCGTCATCGCGCAACCGTCTGTCTGACAATCTATGTCTGTGAAACCTTGATACTACGTTCTTGTATTTTCTGTTGAACAATACTTTTTCTATTTTTTGATTAAACAATTCAATAAAATCTTTTCTTCATCGCCAGCTCTTCGTTCCATCGGATTTTCTCACATTCGTAAACCATCGCCGTTGTCGCTCCCTATCAATTTTTTTGATGAAATCCCAACAACCTCTCAGTCTGAAAGTGAATCAGTCCCACAGGACAACAAAATCTTTCAACACGATACTACCCCATTACAACAACAACAAAAAATGATTACAAGGGGACAACGAGGAATTCGCAAATCAAATCCAAAATATGTTTGCATGATCTCCGCACCTCTATCAGTTCCAACAGGCGTTGCCTCAACACTACTCGATCCTAACTGAACAATGGTCATGACAGAAGAATATGCGACGCTACTAGCAAACGACACCTAGGAACTAGTACCACGATTACCAAGGCACAATGTATTAAGTTGTCAATGGATCTTCAAAAACAAAATAAAATCAGACGGTACTCTAGAGCGTCGAAAAGCAAGGCTAGTTGCAAATGGGTTTCGTCAACGAGACGATATCGATTATGATCAGACATTTGCTCCAGTGGTAAAGCAGATAACTATTCGAGTGATTCTTTCATTAGCAGCTACAAACAAATGGCAAGTCCCTTAATTAGATGTATCAAATGCGTTTCTACACGACATACTGGAAGAAGAAGTTTTCATGCGCCAAGTTCCGGGCTTCACAAGTAAAGAATTCCCGGACTATGTATGTAAACTCAAGAGCTCGATCACTGTACGGGTTAAAACAATCACCACGTGCATGGTTTGTTAGACTCAGGACAGTATTAATTACTTCAGCTTGGCTTCTCCGACAGTACATGCGACCACTCATTATTCATGTTTCGCCAAGGAGGGATACAAGCATGGCTGATTGTCTATGTCGACGACATAATCTTCACAAGCTTCTTAACAAAATTTATAAAAGACACAATTGAATCCCTACAGAAATATTTTCCAATGAAGAACTTGGGGCGACTACACCAATTTCTAGGAATTCAGTGCGATTGGGAAAATGACGGCTCTCTATATCTATTTCAACATCAATACGCAAGGACGATCCTAGAGAAGGGCGGACTAGACACTTCAAAACCAGTCCATACACCCATGGATAACCGGGTCAGGCTATATGATGAAGCCACCCCATTCGAGTCACCAACTCTATTTCGGTAATTCATTGAAAGTTTACAATATCTGACTATTACACGCCCTGACATATCATTTTCAGTCAATAAAATTGCACAGTTTATCCAAACACCATCAACCGTACATTGGACGTCTCTAAAAAGTATCCTTCACAAAGCCACTTCTACGACCAACATTCGAGATACTACGTGTCAAACTTATCAAAGAACTTCCATTACGCTTGAGGGGGCGTATTAAAGGGAAATCAGTTACATGATGTAATTAGTTAGTTAGCTAAACTAGTTAGGAATCTGTTACAATAAGTCCTATATAAGGACAAGATGTAATTAGGAATATTCATCAAGTTTAACAATACAAATCTATCTACCTTAGTTTGTGATATTCCCAAGTCTTTAATATGGAATTGTTCATGAAGATGTCTTTTTAGAATATTTATTTCACATTCATTATCACCTGATATTATAAGATCATCCACATAAATCAACAAGCATGTATATATATGATGTTTTAGTGCTCTTAAAAGATAAAGTGTAGTCAACATGAGATTTAGTGTAACCAAATGAAATTAGGGCTTTTATCAGTTTCTCATACCAGTTCTTGTTGGCCTGCTTAAGACCATAGAGTGATTTTTTTAATTTGCACACTCTTTTGTCATTTGGTGGTAACATGCCAGGGGGAGGGGACATGTATATATATGTCCTCAGACAAATCCCCATGTAGGAAGGCATTACTAACATCCATCTGAAAAATAAGCCAATTTTTGATGGATGCAATGGCTAGCAGGGTTCTAACAGAGGTAATTTTGGCAACTGGAGAGAAAGTTTCTTTGTAGTCAAACCCCTCAATTTGGGTGTGACCCTTGGCAACTAGTCTTGTCTTAAGTCTTTCAGCCTCTCCATTTGATTTATTCCTTATACACCCATATAGAGCCAATTATCTTTCTGTCTTAGGGCTTGTTGACAATGTCCCAAGTTTGGTTTAGTTCAAGGCAAGCAAGCTCTTCATTCATAGCTTGCACCCATTGTTGATTTTTAGATGCCTCTAAGAATGACTTAGGTTCAACAGATGTGGAAACCTTGTAAAGGTAATCAACATGTGAGGTGTTAAGCCTCTTATATGTTAAATAATCATGCATGGGGTATGAGGTAGTCTTGGATTTGTCAGTGCTAGTGACAAAGGAACAGTAGTCGTAGTCATCTAGTCTTTTAGGTTTGGCAGTAATTCTTTTTGTACCTTTTGGTAGAATAAGATGGTTTGAATTGGTAAAATTTATGGTTACATCTGTAATATCAAGGTTGTTATCTTCATCAGGAGGGTTATCCTCACCCTCACTGAGTTGATCAGATAGTTTGTGGTCTGGTTGGTCAGATGGATTTTCATGATTCAAGATGTTGCAATCTTGTATGATCTCCTGATCATTGTATCTTAGAGTACGTTGAGCTATTTTGAGTGGGGTTGTTCTTCTCTTGTAGTGGGAAGATGTCCTCATAGAATATAACATCCCTAGTTATGAGAATTTTGTTTTGAAATAGATCAAGTAGTATGTAACCTTTTTGTGTAGTGGAGTTGCCCAAGTATATGCATTTCTTTGCCCTTGGAGAGAATTTGTTTTCTCTAACCAGGGTGGTTGCAGAGCAAAGGCAACCAAAGCTCCTCATTCTCTCAAAGTAGGGTTTTTTATTATGAAGTAGTTCATAGGGAGATACTCCCTCATATTTTTTGGATGGCAGACCTGTTTATGATATATATTGAGTGTAATATTGAATAGTCTCATAAATTGATTGGTAGAGAGCATTGCATCTTGTCACATTTAGTACGTGCTGGTGTTTTCTCTCCACCACTCTATTCTGTTGGGGTGTGTGAGGACAGCTGGAGACGTGTATGCCTCCCTTTTGGGATAAGAAGTCATTCATTTCTATGAGAGGAATTCACCACCATTATCTGACCTAATTTTTGCAATGGATTTTTTGAACTGCTTCTCAACCATATTGTAGAAAGACTTAAATATTGAATAATATTGAGGAATTAAACAAACCCATGTTGACCTTGAGTAGTCATCAACTAGGGTTAAAAAATATCGTTTGCCATCAATGGTGGGGGTAGGAAAACTCCCACACACATCCATGTGCACAAGTTCAAATGAATTGGATGATCTAAATGCAACCTTAGGAAAAGATGATCTAGACTGTTTAGATAAATGACATACATCACAAACTTTATGAGAAATAAAAGTATTATCAGCAAGTAAATTAAAACTGGGGGAAGTATGTCCCAATCTGTTGTGTCAAGTGTTTGATTAAGTCTGTATATCGGTCGGATTCAGATCGGATATGGAGGTATCCGAATCTGAATCCGAATAATTATCCGGATATCCGAATCGAACGAATAAATTAAATCCGGATTTGAAAATCCGAATCCGAATAAATTATCCGGATAATCCGGATCCGAATAACTTTAGGGTTAGGGTTAGAGTTAGGATTATGATTTAATAATTATAAGTTAATAAGTTATAAAGATTTATAATTATAAAGGTAATTAGGTTTAAGACTTTAAATGTTTAATGATTTATAATATAAATATAGTAATATTAATTTATTATATATTTATCCGGATATCCAAATCCGAAATTATTAAACGAATTCGGATTTTAACGGCGGATTTTCCGAATTCGATCGAATAAAATCCAGATTTCAATTCAGGTATACGAATCCGAATATGAAAAATCCGAATCCGGATAGTTATATTCGAATTCGAATGCAGATTCGAATATGGATTCCGGTATACCATTTACATGCTTGTGTTTGATGAGACAACACCCAAAAAAGAAAAAATTTGAAACTCGATCATGGTGTAAACAATAGAGGCCTTCCTCCAATTTAACTTGACCAAGAGGCCTCATCAGTACCTTGTTAAGAATTAAAACATGAAGTTTAGTGAATTGAATAATGTATTTGTTTTCAATAGTTAACTTGCTCACATAGAGTAGGTTAACTTTGAAGGTAGGAATATAATAGACTCCTCTCAAGAGGATAGTGGTCGAAATTTGGATATCTCCTTTGGTATCCACCTCTTGGGTGGTACGTACCATTAGGTAGTTTTATAGTAATAGAATTGCATTTATATAATTTTTTGAATAGAGAGACATTTCCACAAATGTGTTCAGATGCCCATGAGTCGATTATCCAAAAAGGATTTGTCATAACATTATTGAATAAGAAATAGGTAGTGGGCATATGCCTTGGCTTGTGAGGTAGGATCATTGTTTTTATGTGGATTTGAAGGAGTAACATGATTTGATTGAGAGCCTTTGGGGGCTTTGAAATTCTCAAGATAACCATGGATGACAAAGCATCTGATAGAGAAGCTTACCGGAATGAGCTGCTCAATGGGACGAGGTAATTGATCCAGGAGCTGGAAGGCGGGGTCGACGAGCTAGAGGAAGGAGCGGTTGCTGAATCGCTGGCGGAGATGCTGGAGGTGAATAACGACCCTCCAACTGACATATCGGGGGTGCCTAAACGGGGCAAGAGTATCTGGTACCCAAGTGCCTAATTAACTGGATATGAAACCTAAATCGAGATGGTCAAGAGGCGAGCTGGTTATTCAAATTCCATTTAAAGGCAGACCTGTAATTCCGTTTAAGTACTAGGGGTATTTTAATCTATAAAAGTGTAATAATAAGTGATATAAATACTTTGAGACAGAACGAGCTTGGCGTTTTTATCTTATTTCCAATCAATTAAAAAGGTTTTTTAACCTAACTAAAACGGCTGAAGCAGCCAACTACTGTTTCATTTCTCTCCCATCGATTTCACATCTCTTCCTCCCATGTTCACCCCTATTATTGGTGCTTTCAATCCCTTCTGTCGGCGTGTGCTCTCCAACCAACGGTTCCTGGATTGTTGGATCTGCTGAAGATCTTCTGAAGAAGGAGTTGTTCTCCTATATAAAAAAAAATCATCAAAAGCGTGTTCTGTCCTTAACATATCCAAACAATTAAGGGACGTATATTTAAAAAAAAAAATTATTCTTAGCCATATTTGAATAATGTTAAATTTCAGATTCACATTGGGTAACCAGATTCTTGGCCATATTTCAGATTCAAGATGTGATCAGTTGAGTCAATCTTTTTATATATATATAATTTAAATGAATTTAAATTTTATAAATTAATAAATAATTGACCATGTAATTATAATTTATAAACAAGAAAAATAAATCAAACCACAATCACAATTAATCAATTCGATTATCTAAAAGATTGGGAGACATTTCACTCAATCCATTTTCAATTACAATTATGTACTCCGTCGATTTCCTTTAATTTAATTTCTATACTTAATATTGGATACCAAAAAAAAAAAAAAAAAAATCAAACATAAGACGAATGTACAAGAAAAAAAATCCAATCATTTGCAGGTGATGACGTCAGTTCAATTCTAAATGGAGGAATTTACTGCGGTCTATGGGTTGTGAGGAGGAAAATTCAACTGTTGAAGTACTCCCAAGATCTTGTCGGCGATAGCAAGACTATTACTGGCGAACTCCGTCGAGTTCGCCAACGTGACTTGCATATTTTCCTTGTACCCACCAGTTGTGCCCACGAAACCGTCGATGCAAGTCTCCTGGTCGGTGATCGTCGCACTCAGCCAAGTCCTCAACTCGTCGACTTTATACTTACTGAACAGAGTTTCCTCGGGCTGAGGAGAAACCAGATGTATAGAGTCGTTGAGTTGAGAGATAGAGTCATCTATAAGCTCCGTGCAAATCTCCAATGCCTCAATTACCATAGGATCTGCAGTTGTATTCGAAAGACTCTTCGGATAAGTTGAAATATCGATCAGCCTATTCATTATCACGTTCAAGGAGTATCGAAACAACTCCTCTGGGTCAGTGGTCGTATTGGCGCCTTCTAACATGGAAAGACTCCTGTAACATGACTCTTGGTGAAGTGTTACAGAACAAACCGCCTTGACCGCCTGGTTTATCACCGTTGCGTTCCTCGTCGCGTTACTCGTCGTGGCGGAAGATGATGCAGCTTCACTCTCGTAATCACCGTTTGATTTGTCGCCATTCTTATTGCTGACAACGATGCCGACGATGATCCCAATGACGATTAGAAGGAGTAGTAAGGAAGACAATCCGATTACGATGACACGACGGTTGGAGTTCTCCTCAAAATATTCACCCACGCCCCTTGAAACTACTCGACCGTAAGCCATATTAATTGGCGTTGACCGGTGGATTCCAGAAATTCTGAGAATCGAAGATTAGAATTACAGGTAGAAATTGTAGAATTGCTTAATTATGCTGACCGGTAGAATTTGTATATATATAGGTAGGTATTGTATTGTATTACCAGAAAATCCGTCCGCATTTAATCGCCGGAACGCATTGGTATTTATGAATATAAAATTACAGCGTCGTCAATAAGTTGCGAGCACGAAGGTCTTTCAAACACAACCTGCACGTCGATGATATAGAATTAACACTTAACGACGCACATCCGATTAGAGTTGATGGGTTGCACGTCGGTCAGTCAGACATTCATGCATGTGTGGATGCATATATGCTCTATTTCAACCACAAGTTGCAGGAGAAGAGAATTAAGCTTGTTTCAGTGAGATCAAATTTAACGTCGTGATCGACGGCGGTGTGCACAATGATGTCATCATATGATGGAAGTGCGGCATACGATGCCTCTCGCCGGTCGAAGAAAAGGATCGTTATTATAGCCGTATCGTCAGTCGCACTACTTGCACTTGTGATCACCGTTTTCGTGTTGGCTTCACGCGGCCACCGTAATTATGAAATTGATGGTGTTGATTTAGCGAATATGAGATCAGATGAGAATAAAATGGCCATCATGGCAGTTTGCAATGGGACGGTTTATCCGGATTCCTGTTATTCTTCCCTCTCGCAACTCTCAAATGACACCGAACTCCATCCCGTAAAAGTCTACCAAGCTTCTCTCTGGTACGCAATGAACCAGGTTCGTCTCCGGCAATCTATATTAATTTGTTAACTCATTCATTTATTCATTCATCTCCTACAGTCGACAAGGAAATCATCGTGACCTTCTAGAATCTGTTACAGGTGCTTATTGCTTCGAAAAAGCTAAATGAATTGAAGGAAGCAAATCAAAACGATTCACGCTTTGTCGGAGCACTGGACGTCTGTGGGCAGCTTCTCTTGCTTACCCACAACAAGCTCAAAGAATCAACGACGTCTACAGACCTGTCGTCCGCCCAAGTCGTCGGTGACTTCAAGACATGGCTTAGCGCTTCTATTACATACCAGGACATGTGCCTTGAAGGTTTTACCAACGCGACAATCGATCAAAAGAGACAAGTTACCGGAATTTTGTCCAACTCCACGGAACTCAGCAGTAACAGTCTCGCGATTCTCACCCAGATTTACAAGATGTTCGGATACATGAAGCTGAAAAGAAAATTACTCAGCTCCGATGCTGATCCGGGAGGTAGTCTCCCGTCGTGGGTATCCGGCAACATCAGGAAGTTGCTTCAAACACCAAGTGACCTTAAAAAGAATGCGAATTATTTCGTGGCCAAGGATGGGAGCGGGACGTACACAACAATTTCAGATGCAGTTGAAGCTGCACCTTCAACGACGAGCTCTTCGAGAATTATCATTTACGTCAAGGAAGGAGTTTACAAGGAGAATGTCCAAGTTCTGAAGCCAAATATCATGATCATCGGCGATGGGCCACTCTCCACAATCATAACCGGGAATTTGAACGTCAAAGATGGAACCCCGACGACCAAAACTGCGACTTTTGGTAACCCATCCAACCGAATCCTCGATAGTGTATATCATTTAAATGACAATTAGAATTGACATATATCTTTAATTATCAATTGCAGCGGTGCATGGATCAGGTTTTATTGCCATAGACATATGTTTTCAGAACTCCGCCGGTGCAGTAAAACAACAGGCAGTAGCCATGCTATCCAACTCCGATAAGTCGGTCTTCTACCGGTGCCGGTTTGACGGATTCCAAGACACCCTTTTCACCTTGGCCCAACGGCAGTTTTACCGGGAATGCGATATCTTGGGAACAGTGGATTTCATCTTCGGCGACGCTTCAGTGGTTTTTCAGCAATGCAACATAATCCCTCGAGTCCCGATTTTCGGGCAACCCGACGTGATCACTGCACAAGGCAAGTCCGACCCGAATGAGAAAACCGGGATGTCATTCTTCCAATGCAACGTCACTGCTTTCGAAGACCTCTCGTCGGTGAAGGTTTATCTGGGTCGGCCGTGGAGAAAGTATTCGACGACGGTATTCATGAAGACGTCGCTGCCTCAGTTTATCGAACCTGAAGGATGGATGCCGTGGAATGTGCAGCAAACACCGCCGAGTACTATATTTTACGGAGAGTTCATGAACACCGGAAACGGATCGTCTATTGAAAACCGGGTTGGATGGAATGGGGTACGAAACAGCCTCTCAATTGAAGAGGCTAATTTGTTTACCGTTGGGTCGCTTCTCGGCGGAAATAATTGGATTCCGAATACCGGAGTTCCCTTTAATTCTGCACTTTGAAATTTGAATATGAAATTCGCACGTTTGAAGATATTTATATTATTCTCTATTCATTATTTGAATTTTTCAATGAATGTCAATTAACAGTGAAAATAATCCAGATTAGATTTATAATTTTTCAGCCTGTAAACTGTAAACTTTAATTACTTTACAATAGAAATTATAAAACTCTAATTAACCCATTCATTGTTCACTAGCTCCTAACTGCAACTAATTTTGTTATTAATGTACATTATTTTAACCATTGAATTAAATATTAAAAATAACGATTTGATAACACATTTAAGGTACGAGCACCTGAAGTGCACCCTAAAAGTATAAGTATAAACTTATAAATTTAACCTCAATCGATTCTCTCTTTAATTCAATGATCAAATAACTAGATCATAAATCAACTACAAAATTAACCTCAATCAATCGACCAAAAAGTAATCAACTTCAATTTTAGAACCAGATAATTAATTGGCTGAAGGATCGATCTCTTTAATTTAAACCAGATAAAAAAATAAACGATAAAAAATTATTTAAAAATTTATACTGATTCATTCAAACATAATTTTGATAAATGCACATAAATTATTAGACTGACAAGTATAACAATATTTCTTTGTAAACTTTTGTGAATACAACGTTTACGAACCCAACAAGTTTTTACAAGCGAAATTACATCTAAAAGTTAGTAGGTAAGTGTAACTCTATAGAACATATCCAATTTTTACAAGTAAACAAGTTATTTTCGAATTTTACGTGATACTCTTTAAAACATTTGCATCTTTTATTGGTAAATTATTGGAACACTTACAACTGATCATAAATAAGATTTACTTAATCATTGTATATAAAATAAAATTTTCAATTATTAATCATGAATATAGTAATCGATATACACTAATTTTTACTTACCATGGTGAGCTTAGGTTTGAATTGATCAAGGGGTTAACCATATAGACTCAATTCTAGACTTGAAAGTGTAAAAATCTACATGTAAAATCAAAAGTAATATAAGAAGAGAAAGAAAAATCAGTAATCCCGATTCGTTTGACTTCGATTAGATTGTGAACGTCTAGATCAAGTTAGGGGTGGTATTTATATTTTGTCCTGGTGCCCGCCCTATACCAGAACGGACATGTACGAGGAGGATTTTTCTACCTAAAGTAGGAAAATTCTCATCCCGACCGAAATCTCCGGCCATTTTCGGGTATGGGGATGAGAATTGAAATCCCCGTTCGGACAATAGAGTAAATTGAATTTAAACTTTCTATAATATTTTATATAGTATAATTTATATAATATATTAAATACATAAGTTTATATTTAAAATATATCAATAAAAAAATTATATTTAACCCTTTATAAGTTTATATTTAAAATATATACATAAAAAAATTATATTTAACCCTCTATAATATTGGAATATATATATGATGTAAATAATTATATACGGCGTATTTCTGGGACGGCCCCTTGTTCGGACGGTCCCCTTTGCGGACCAGAAATCTTCAGTTCCGAAATCACCGATCGCGAAATGCAGTTCCGATCGGGGGAACTCCGCGAAGTGCAGTTCCGATCGGAGATCCATCGCGAAATGCAGTTCCGCGAAATCACCAGTTCCGATCTCCAGTTCGCGAAACTCCATTTCGCGGAACTGGAGTTCCGATCACCAGTTCCAAATGGAGTTCCACGAAATGCAGTTCCGACCTCCAGTTCCAAATGGAGACCCATCGCGGAACTCCAGTTCCGATCGGAGACCCATCGCGGAACTCCAGTCTTCGATTGCGGACTCCGATCGCGGAGACCCATCGCGGAACTCCAGTTCCGAACTCCGATCGGAGACCCATTGCGGAGACCCATCGCGGAACTCCGACCTCCAGTTCGAAATCACCATCGCGGAGACCGTTCACCGGTGATTTTCGATTGGAGATAGACAGCGGCGTCGCTGTACTGTGTTGAAGTGAGGTTCGAAATCGGTACTGGTGGAGATCGGTGGAGATCGGTACTTTGGAAATATAGAACTATCGGAGGCAGAGCTTTTAGGTGGAGATCGGTGGAGATCGGTACTTTGGAAATGGATTTCAGCAAATGGAGGTAGAGATTTCAGAAATGGATTTCAGGTGGAGATCGGTACTGGTTTTTATAGAAGCTTCGGAAGGTAACGGAGGTAACCTTACCGTAGACGGGCCGCATGATACGGGCGACCGTCTGTGATCCCTGGTGTAATTATATATATATATATTTAAGAAATATAAAAGTTGTAAAGATAACAAACCCCACTCACATATATGCTGATTTATGTGGATGACATAGTAGTGACGGGGTTTTCAGCTTCAGACATCGCACAATTGATTGACACATTGTCCAAGGAATTCAGACTCAAGGATATGGAAAAACTGCAGTTCTTCTTAGGAATGGAACTAACTCCGGTAGGTACTACCGGTGGTTATGTTCTATCTCAACATCAGTATATTTGTGATCCACTCCGTCGAACAAATATGCACAAGTCAAAATCCGCATCCACGCCTATGCTGTCTACTACAAAGTTGACTGCGACTGACGGGGCAATCATGGAAGATAAACTGCTATATCGATCGACGGTAGGGGCGCTGTTATACTTGGTAAATACTAGTCCGGATATATCATTTGCCGTAAATAAACTGTGTCAGTATCTCCAAAATCCAACCACAGTTCATTGGGCAGCAGCAAAACGAGTACTGAGATATCTACAAGGTACGACTTCATTTGGAATATTGCTTGCACCATCAGCCTCGATTAGAATAGATGTATACACCGATGCTGATTGGGCAGGATGCCTAGATGATCGACGTAGTACAGGAGGATTCGCTATATTCATCGGAAATAATCTAGTCTCTTGGTCAGCCAAGAAACAACCCACTATTGCACGATCATCCACAAAAGCTGAGTTTCGCATTATGGCTGATGCAGCATCGGAAACAGTCTGGATTCAGAATTTACTAAGGGAGATTCGACTAATACCAATTTCACGAGCTCAATTATGGACGGATAACCTTGGGGCTAAATATTTAGCACACAATCCAGTGTTTCACTCTCGAATGAAACATATGACAATCAATTTCGGGTTCGTGCGAGAATTAGTCAAAAATGGAGAAATACATGTCACTCATATATCTACAAGAGATCAGATAGTAGATGGCTTCACCAAGCCACTACCCTCGTCACGATTTCTTGAAATAAGATCCAAGCTCGGCTTAGTTTCTCAAACGCCAACTTGAGGGGAAATATTGGAATATATATATGATGTAAATAATTATATATATATATAGGAAAAACATCTGGAACGGCCCGTCCATTGGTGTACCGGACACTTACAGTTCGCTCGATGTTCCACCCAAGAACCAAACGAGACCGATCGGAGACCGGACACCCAAGACCGATGTACCGGACACCCAGTTCCGCGTTCCGCGAACGGAACCCATCGCGAGTTCCAGTTCCGCGAACGGAACCCATCCGAGTTCCAGTTCCGCGAACGGAACCCATCCAGTTCCAGTTCCGCGAACGGAACCCATCCGAGTTCCAGTTCCGCGATGACAGATTGCAGTTCGCGATCGCGGTGATTGCAGTTCGCGATGACAGAACGTTCGCGGAGATTGCCGTTCGCCAAAGGATTCGGGACGAGATTGGACTCCGATATGGGGGGCACCTGAACGGGAGGCAGGGCATCGTATCTACCGTAGATAGACAATCGGAGGGTACAGAGCACGGTACCGCACCGTGCTCTGTTGCGGACAGGGTCGTCTTGGATTTCTTCTGTATATATATATTTAAGAAATACAAAAGTTGTAAAGATAACAAACCCCACTCACATAATTGTGGGTTTGTTATACTCAAATTTGTATAAATACCTCCATATAATAAAGGCAAATTACAACTTGTTTGCCCAAAAATTCTACCTCCACATTTACTTCTTTAAACGTTGGTTGCTCCATGGCCTTCTTTGGTTCATCCTCATTCTCCATAGACAACCAATCCAACACATAACTTCATAAGTTTATATTTAAAATATATCCATAAAGAATTTATATTAAACCATCTACATTTTAAATTTTTAATATTTTTTAAAATTTAAACCCCAAATATAAAATGCCAAATCCCAAAATTTATTTCTCTTTCAAATCTCTAAACCTTAAATCACACGTTCACTAAATTAATTTTAATTCAATATTTTAATTACATTATTAACATTACTGTTTAAATGTAGCCGAACTCGAACATGTTTATCAAGCCCAAACTTTTTTTTTGATAAGGTTACTTTTAATTTAAATAAAATAGTGTTTAAGACATATTTAATCCAATTAATGATACCTACCTAATTAAGTTTTTTGCCTACAGTTAGCCGTTGCTAACTCCCATCATCCGCCGTCGTGGATGATCAACAATAGGGCATCCCATTGGAGCAGCGCCCTCTGTTCGTCCGGTGTTCTATGAGTCCTCTTGAAATTCTTCTCATCAAAGCCAATTCCGACCATGTTGATACAATTTCTGATCACTACTTGTCTCGCGTCGGCCGAGTTCTTCATCCTCCTCTAGTTGCGTTGCTTCCATATATGGAATGCGATGACGCCGAACATGGTCCATTGAAGCCCCCATGTCGGCGTTCCCGATGTGACCTTGTTTAGTTCGCAGAGTGCCTCTTCAATAGTTCTAACAGATTCCAGACTTATCGGCAAACCTGTAGCCTCCATCCCTTCTTTCAGGATCCATTTTGCGTATTCACATTTGAGAAATAAGTGGGTCATGCTTTCTTGTTCCATTCCGCATAGTTCACACATCCCGCAGATCGCCATGCCTCTTCGGATGAGTCTGTCCTGAGTTGGCAGAGTATCCCATCTGATTCTCCAAAGATTTAAAGCTGTCCTTGGGGTGCTCTGGTCGGAGGGTTGATGTCACATTTTTCGTTGTGCTTCCCGTTCCTTTTCCTAGTCAAATTTTAGAGCCGTTCGCACCCAATATCGCGCATTTTGTTATTTGTGATCTCTCCCGGAGGGTGACCTTCCAGGTAGACCACTTGGTATGCACCTCTATTTATAGCATGGACCACTTCATCTCCACCATTGGATCTTAAATTAATGGTTCCTTGATTTTTCACAAGAATCCAAATTATGTTTGAGATTCTTTCTTTCTTCAATGAAAATAAGCTATTGGTTTAAGAAACTAAGCTCTTCTATTCTTGAAATAATCCCTTTGATTCTTGTTGTCTCCAACGTATGTGAGAGAGCTTCATATGTGTAAGTGGTTGTCTTTATCATGTGAGGATGCATAATCCCATGTGAGTCATTCTCTTTGTCCAAAAAACTCACTCTTTTTCAACCCATGTGAATGACCTAATTTCTTGATTAAAGATGTTAATTTAAACATAATCAAGATTAAATAATAATAATAGTCACATGGTAATGTGTTGAATTAAGTTTTTAAAGCATGTATGTCTCCAACGTGTGAGACATTCCTTTATCCAAGAAAATCACATTTTCTCATCCCATGTGATATCTTTATCTAAGAAAAACATATTTTCTTATCCCATGTAAGTAATCTATTTCCTTGATCAAAGATATTAATTCAAGCATAATCAAGGTTAAGTATAATAATAATAATCACATGGTTAGAAGTGTTGACCACGAATTAGGGTTTTGACTTTTGACTTATTTTACACATGGTCAAATAATTCTAGGGTTTAATATGAGTCTAGTCTAATAAATTGAGATTAGGTTTAATTCAAAATCAAATCACCCTATTAAGTAGTAAAGTCATGATGTTGACCCTAAATCGACTTTGGACTTTGTTTAAACATGGTCAACCAATTCTAGGGTTAAATATGACCTAATTGAGATTAGGCTTAATTCAAAATATCAATTCACCCTATTGACTAATAACATGATTAGGGTTAATTAAACATGATTATCAATACAAACTATGTATCGACAATTTAGATTCTACAGATAGTTGTTGTAGTTTTGGTATTGGTTTGGTCCTCTTCCACGATTGTAGCCGAATCAACCGCCTCGATGGAATCGGCCTCGCCCTCTAAATCTTCCCATGAAGTTGTTTTGGTGGTAGTTGTTGGTTTGTTGGCTTCTCGGTGTGGTGTTTCTAGTTGTAGATTGTGTTGTAGTGGTAGAGTTGTGTTGCTGTGCGGAGAACGCTATTGGGTTCGTAGTTGGTCCTGTTCTTTTAAGTAAGTCTTCTTCCTGGAGTAGATGACCAACCAATTCATCGAAGGATGTTGTTGGGTTGAAGTTTAGGTGTGTTAAGAAACTTTTGTAGGTCTCGTCCAATCCGTCTACGACATAACCAATGATTTCTTCTTCTTAAACAAAGGAGCCTGCAGCTCGCAATGCGTCGATTGTGGCTCGTACCTCCATCAGGTATTCCGACATTGAGACGTTGGTCTTTTTCTTTGTAGCACTTAGTTTTGTTCGTAGTGTTTTCAGGTAGATGCTGCAGAGGGGCGACAGAAAGCGATTAAGGAGTAGCCAAGCTTCCTTGGAGGTGACACAGTCAAGTATCATTGCTTGGACGGAGGGAGAGACTGTGGATCTTATCCATGTTAAGACGAGTTGGTCTGACTTGACCCACTTCTGGTAATCCGGGTTGATGTCGCCGGTGGGGTTTCCGGTGTTTGGTCAGGATCGTTGATGATCTGTGAAAGATCATGGAGTTTCAGTACTCCTAAGAAATGAGATTTCCAATAAATGTAGTCTATCTTGTTCATAGGGTTTCTGAACAGTGAATTGATGTTGTAGGCTGTGGGTAGCCGATGAACATTGTTTGAGACTACATCGAGCAGGTTGTCGTCTTGGGTTTCCTGGTTGGGTGGCTGGGTGATCACTATTGTATTTGCTTGGGGATGTTGGAGAAAGGTAGCCATTAAATTTTCAGAGATAGAGTTGAGTGAGATCGGTGCAGAGCCTGATGCTCTGATACCATGTTAAGGTTTAGGATTGCTAGGTAGGAGAAGGAAGAGGAAGATGAATGGAGCAGGGGAGGAAGATAGCCGGAATAGAAAGTAGGATATAGAAACATGATCAATTGAATTAATTGTATTTCCGTTACAGCTAATATATATAGATATACACAATTTGTATCAGGTGTGCACTACGCACCATGTGCACACCCGAGTTTGTCCATTGGATGAAAAGCCAATGATGAGATATAGAATTTATAAATTTTAATTAATTCTAGTCATTAGTTACCGTTTATAGATTTTATTATAGTATAGGTTGATAGGTGTCAGTTATAGGTGTTTTTATATATATGCTTTTTTATCATGTCTTGTCGGTGTCTGTTATAAGCTGGTTTCTTCTTCATCCTCCGTTGTCGTTCTCGATTCCTTCTTCTTTTGGGTTTCATCTTCTTTTGGGTTTCTTCTTCTTTTCGGTTTCTTCTTATTTTTATTTCTCTGGTTGTTTTCATTCTCGGTTTACCATTCTCCAGTTTTTGGGTTTGTTCTTCATGATCAACATTCTATCATCTATTGTCTTCGTTCTGGGTTTATTATTTGTGGGTTTATTCTATTTTTCATGATCAAAATTCTATCATCTATTCATTCTATGAACATTCTATCATTTATTGTCTATCATCTATTTTTATCGTCTTCGTCTTATTCCTTGATTGTCTTCGTTCTGGGTTCATTCCAATAGTTATTAGGTTCATTCTTCTTTTTCTTTATTCCTCCGATGTTTTTGTTCTGGGTTCCAGCAACTATTGGGTTCCTTTGTTCTAATTTTAATTATATTGGGCAGCTATTGGGTATCTTCGATTTCTTCATCCTCCGTTTTCTTTTTATCTCCATTCAGTTTATTTTCGATGGAACCCATTTCCTTTCGATAATAAGGTCGTAAGATAATCAAGATTCTAGGTTGACCAATATAATTAACTGGTTGTTTCGATCTTCGTCCTAGGTTCCGGCAGCTACTGGGTTTCTTCGTCTTGGGTTTCGGCAGCTATTGGGTATCTTCGATTTCTTCATTCTCCGTTGTCTTTTAATCTCCATCAAGTTTATTTTCGACGGAACCCATTTCCTTTCGGCGATAAGGATCGTAAGATACTCAAGACTCTAGCTTGACCAATATAATTAACTGGTCTCCATTTCTATTCCACCTTCTCCATTATCGTTAGATTAATCGTGTTAATTGACGATTGGGATTACCAACATCCTTTAAAAAGTTATTGATCCTTTTAATCACCTTTAATCGTTCACAGATTATTGATGGTGATCATTGATGACTTTATTTCAATCAATCGTTCTCAGATTATTGATCGTGAGATAATGGTGGAATGAAGATAATGGTGGAATGAAGAATAAAGATCAGAATGAGATAATGTTGATGACTTTTTTGGAATTAAGAACTAGTTTGCTTAAAAACAATTTGTTTTAAAGAAAAAAAAATTTAGTTGTTTAAGAACATATGATCCAAAAAAGATGGGCCTCTGGCCCTAAGAATTTTTTTAAATAAAACATGTAATAAACGAAGTACAAGAGGAAATTTTCTAAGACTTATCAGAGTTAGAGGATGTGGAAATAAACTTTGTGTAAAAATTTAAAACTTTAGGGTTCGCTTTGATTTTTTCAAGACTTTATAAATCCAGCAACACGAAGACCTTGGATTGTGGTAACTCGAGAAAGTGAAACGTAAACCATTCCAGATCCAAATGTCCGTGTCAGGTCGGTATTAAGACGATCAAGAGTCATCCCTTGACACTTGTGAACACTAAGTGCCCAAGCTAATATGAGTGGAGCTTGCCGGCGAAAAGCCTTAACTCCATTGCCTTCGATAATGTGATAATGTCCCATTTTTCAACATCCAATGGAACTTCCGATCTTGAATCGAATCTAACTATGGGCACTACACCGTTTACATTGTTTTCAGATGATATTGACGAACCTGCTTTGAATCTTGTTACTACTCTGGTTGCGCCGTTGACGAGTCTGATTGCTTGATCTGTGTTCTTGATCAACATTACCCTGGCGCCCTTGCAGATTTCCAGTTCATCAGGTGTTATCTGATATTTCAATTGTTTTAACCATGGCATTGAACCTTTATCGACAACATTGAACCTCTCTACCTCTTTTCCTAAACTTCTCAGATGCTCCTGGTTCACTCTCCGCACATCATCGGTTCTTGGAAACAGTCGGGTTTCGGTTAGATTATCGTCAATAGCGCTGTTAACGGATGCGGTGCCATGGAGGAATCTTCGGAAGTTTCTGTTATCACGATCGACTTGGCCCCGACAGATACCTTCAAGGAAATCGATGAGCTCGAAGTCCGACTGGCGGTAGATATGAGTTAATTCCATCTGAATGTCAAATGTAGCTTTCCAGTAAGATGACTCAAAAGCAAACTCATTTCGAGGATTGTGAGCATTGATGGGAGGGATTTGGAAGAAATCACCACTCACAATCAGTTGAATGCCTCCCCAAAGTAACTGTTTATCGCCTTTACAATGTGAATTTCTAATCGTGCTTGACGAGAACTCCAGATTATCAAAGAGCTCTCCATCGATCATGCTGATCTCGTCAATAACAAGCGCCTTAGCTCTCTTCCACCGTTCGACGGCTTTATTGCTTTTTAAGAGTAAAGGAGACAAGCTCTGTTTTGGTCCCTTTCCCTAACCCGACGCCTGCGAAGGAGTAGAGAGTATGTCCACCTAGTGCGTATGCCGCTACGCCGGTGGAAGCTGTCAAAAAAACAGATTTCGGAGGATGAATGCGTCGTAGTGTGGAGACAACGTGCTTTAAAAGGAAACTCTTACCGGTACCGCAGAACCTGTAATGAAAACCGACCTGCTACTTGCGATCGCTGCAATTAGCTGTTCTTGTTGTGGACTAAGATTTATTTCGGAACTGATGTTAGCAGAGGATCTCGAATCCCAAACATCGTCGTCTCGAGAAATTTCTCAGGACCTCTTCTTGACAGCAATGTTCTTCAACTCCATCGGTTGATCACAATCGGAATGGGTTCTTTTTACAATCGAAATGGGTTATCGCAAATTAATAATGGAAGGGGTTCTTGCAGATTTTAATACCTCGTAGTATCGACATTGGGAGGCAAATAGGTAATGACAAATAAACCCTCAAACATAAATAATCGGGTGAGATGCATTAATCGGTCAATCAATTATAACCCATTTATGAGGAAATGAATTTTAACCAAAATCATATACAGACTGCATAACCCTATTTTCAATTCATCCCTAATTTCGAAATTCTTCGTTGGTCTTGTACCATGAAGTCTCGTATATCAACTCCACCAAGCAGTCTCGTATATCAACTCCACCAGGCAGTCTCATATATCAACTCCACCAGGCAATCTCGTATATCTCAAAACCTGTATGATTTGTAAATCATGTTGCCGATTACCCATTCCAAATGATTCCGTCATGGGCGAAGTGGAAGAACAACATCACCGGAGACATACCTTATTTTCTTTGGAGAATATAAAAGCGGAGGTAAGGGATTATTTTGGGTTTATGTTCTCGAGTTTTTCGTTAGGTGTTAGGCAACAGTTTATTTTAACACACAGCTGTATGGTAGATTTCGTCTACGAGATTCTAGGTTTTATTCCTCCGTTTCTTTCGTTTAATGATGTTCTCCAAGAACTTTTGACGGATATTCATTACATGTAGATTGTTTTGGAAAATTATACAGGCTGCCTGCAATCCGATTACTTTATTTTATTTAATGATTAAAAATACCTATTGATTATCAATTTACAGATTATCGAGGGATGACTTCTTTGACTATTTAGGTAAATCCAGAACGCGGCGGGCCGGTCTGGTTATCCTGTCGCCTGCGTAGACCGGGTGGTAGGGATTTTGGAGTAGATCGGGAAAGATTGACCATAATAAAATCGGTAGGGATTTATCCAAATAAATTAGAACCCAATATATATCCGAAATATTTTATCTGGATATAACCGGATAATTATTCGGATATATCTAATTCGGTTAGTATATCCGAAAGTAGATACTATTCGGTTTATACTATTCGGTTATATTATTCTTCCATTAATACCCATCACTTTATAATTTCACATTAATTATATAGATTTGGATTATCGAAAAATTATCCTGAAATCGTTTCAGTAATTCGATTTCGGTATTTCGAATTTCTAGAATTCCACCGACTTTTTAAAATCTTATTATGGTAAAAAATTTGGGTGCATAATTAATCAACGGTCAAATCTATAGTAATAAATTTGTTACATTTAGTTTAAGACAATGTCTGAAATACGTTATGTGAAAGTATTGGTAAATTTGACAACGGGCTTTTATAAATTAAATTTATTGTATTAGAATAATATTTTCAGGTCTAGTCTTTTCACTGTCGCACTCTGCATACGTCAATCATCTATCGAGAGCAAGTCTGCGCACGTCGAATCGAAATCATTCTTGTCTCCTTTTGCAGCTTTTTCGGAGGATGTAAGAAGGTGGAAAAATCTGAGCGTGGTTTAACTTTTGTAGGTTTACCAAGGTTAGACTGTCGATTAATTTGGTTTAAATTTTTAGTCACCATCTACATCTTTTTCTTCCGATAACAATGGTATAAATTTTTAGTCGGCCTCTACATCTTATTCTTCATCGTTTACTCTATTACTCTTTTGTTATTTGCCGTCGTAACAATCTGATCGATGTTCTGCAGGATTCCCATCTGAAAATGGATACTGATCATGACTACATGAGACCCATCAAATAGGGTTCTGCAGGTGCCATCGTAACCAGATGTTAGTAATCCTGACCCATCTCCTTAAAAACGGTGCAAATCTCGTGAAAATCCTGTGAAAACAAGGTAAAGATTCGACGTTAATATCAGGTTTAATATTCGGATTACTCTGACTATTTAATACCCTTTAATACTCTGTAAAAATGTGTAAAAATCTGTTTAAATGAATCTGTAAAAATCTAACGCATTTATTATTCTATAAAAATCGCATGACACTACAACCGACCGACCATCTATCCATTACAATTTTAACTTTATAATTTATTAATTTTTTACCAATATCAAGAAAATATGATTAGACTTACACACTATAAATACTTGTTAATTCAAATAATCAAATGCCAAAAATTAAACATCTAATTCTTGATAGATGTCAATCAACTGTTGACATGTCAGTAATAATTTTTATACTTATTCGATTTGTTATGATGACATGGACAAAACAATTTACAAATTAAGAAAAAACTACTAACATCGATCAAGAATTTAAATTTCAGAGTAAAGAAATGTACATGAAAACGATTGTACGATCACGATTTCACCAGGGCTTAATATGACACGGATTGGTGCACTAACCACGGATTTTGGTGTCCAATAAAAGGCGATTATAAAAAACATAAATATTTACCATTCTTAGAGGCGGTGCTAACCTCGATAGAAGAAAATTAATGAAGAAAATTACAAACTCTTCCATCTCCCTCCTTGAGGTAACCTAGAGGTGGTTTCAAATAGATTTCTTCATTAAGATCTCCGTGAAGGAAGGCATTATTAACATCTAATTGATGCAATTGCCATCCTCTTTTACATGCTATGGTTATTAATATTTTTACTGTAGTTATTTTAGCCACTAGTGCATAGGTTTGATAATAGTCAAACCCTTTTATTTGAGTGAAGCCTTGAGCTACAAGCCTTGCCTTGTATCTCTCAATTTCTCCATTTTATTTGTATTTTATTTTATAGATCCACTTGTTTGTCATTTGGTAGTGTAGTTAATATCCAAGTATCATTGTCTAATAAAGCATTCATTTCATTCTTTATTGCCTCCACCCATTTTGGGTCCTTTGATGTTTCTTTATAATTTTTAGGCTCATTATTGTTGTCTATATTCTTAATGAGCTTCTTGTGTTTATTTTTTAATCTATGATATAAGACATATTTTTGTAGAGGATGTTTGGTGCTGAAATTTGCACTTTCATATCCTTCTTCATCATAATAATAGAAATCATTATTTCTATTATGAGTTTTTATTCTCTCAGAAGTTTTCTTTTTATTCTGAATTTTGTTACCTTCTTCTTTGGTATTTGAGTCTTCTGAATTTGATGAAATACTCATGTTTGAGTTACTCATCATGTTTATATTATTTTCATTTTCTGAAAGACTATTGCAGTTTTGTATCATTGTTGTTTGAACCAATCTTGTTTTTACTGGTTTCTTCAGTTATATTATTATTTAACATTTCTGAATTTTCTGAGTTTGCTGAAATACTCATGTTTGAGTTACTTATCATGTTTATATTATTTTCATTTTTTGAAAAACTATTGCAGTTTGTGTCCTTTTCTGGGATTCTTATTGAATCCTTGTTTTTATCCTTATCATGGTCATTATCGTTTTTATAACCATATTTCATTAAAAGATTTTTAATTTGTGATCTGTGATATTGTTCAGATTCATTTCTTTCTTTTGCCATCTCCTTAATTGTTTTATCCATATCTTTTTGAGATGTTATTTCTTGCTTATTTATCTTATTTTCAGAGATTTGCTCTGAATCTGTTCTATATTCATCAGTTGTCAAGTTCACTGATCTGTTTTGATCTTCTGAACTTGGTTCCAATGTTTTAGGATTTTCATATTCAATTTTTTCTTTTTCATTTGTATAAAGATCTAAATTATTTTGTTCAGAAATGTTCTCTGTCTTTTTCTCTTTATTAGGGTTGTGTATGTTGTGGTTATTTCCACAATCTTTTTTATTTTTATTTATTTCTACCAGATCAGATAGATCATTATTTGATGTATCTAAAAAACTGATAAATCTATCAAACACTGTTTGATTCGTATCAGTTGTCTTTAAATTTTCTTTTATTAATTTATATGGAAATACATGCTCTTTAAAGATTACATTTCTAATGATAATGAATTTTTCAGTAGCAATGTCTTGAATTAAATATCCATTAATTCCTTGGATGTATCCTAGAAATACTCCTCTATTTGCTCTATTTGAGAATTTATTTTCTCTATTGTTATTATTTGCATAGCAAAGGCACCCCAAAGTTTTTAGGCATTTGTAATTTGGTCCCTTGTTATTTAGTATTTCATAAGGTATTTTATTATCTAGTGATTTAGATAGTATTCTATTTAAAATATGTGCTGCAGATAAGATGCATAATCCCCAGAATTTTATGGGTAATGATGCTTGTAATTTCAAAGCTCTAACAATATTAAGTATATCCTTATGTTTTCTCTCCACTCTCCTATTTTGTTGGGGAGAGTAAGGACAAGAAAATTGATGTAGTATTCCATTTTCTTTAAAAAAAAATGTTTAATTCGGGCTTGATGTGAACTCTAACCCATTATCAGTTTTTACTTGTTTGATTCGGGCTTTAAATTGAGTCTTAATCATTTTTATATGAGAAGTTATTTTATCATATACTTCTGTTTTTGTTTCCATTAAGTAGATCCAAACCAATCTACTTTTGTCTTCAATAATTGTTAAAAAATAGAATTTATTGTTGTATGTTGGGTGGGAAAATTTGCCCCATATGTCGATATGAATTAAGTCAAAAATATTTTTAGAAGAGGTATTACTCTTTTTATATGGGAGTTTCTGTTGTTTAGCTAATGGACAAATATCACATTTAGAATGAAAAAGATCACACTTTATTGAATCATCAATCGTTATTCTATTACATGAATTTTTAGCTAAAACATTTTTTTTAAAGACACATGCCCAAGTTTGTTGTGTTATGCGCTGGCCTTTGAAACTCCACAAGCCATGACATCCTTTAGGAACCAATAAATTCCATTTATTGATTTAGCCAGACCAATCAGTTTTCGTGATGCTCTGTCCTGAAAAAAACAGTTATTACCATAAAAAATGACAAGTAATTGTTTTTCTTTTGATAGTTTTTCCACGGATATTAGATTGGTGGCAAAACTTGGAATGTAATATACATTCTATAATGTAATGTAATGTAGGGAGATAGTATAATGTCTCCTATTTCTTTTACCTCATGAATTCTCCATTTGGTATTACCACCCTTATTTTATAAGGAGTGGGTCTTAAATTGATAAAAAACGATTGTTTCCACTCATGTGGCTAGAAACTCCAGAATCGCAGATCCATAATTCATTTATTAAATTACTGTAAGATTTAATATTGAGTTTATTATCTGCATTATTTTTGATAAATTCTTTCAGAAGTTTGTAATCCTCCTCTGTGAGTCCTATGTTTGCAGTGTTGGTTACCTATAGCTTTGGTTTCTTTTTCTTTTCATCATCTCTTTCTCGCTTCTTCTTTGGATATCCTACTAAATGGTAGCAGTCCTTCTCAATCTGCCCATAAAAATGACAAGAATTACACCGTGTGTTGGTGTTTAATCTTTTGCCCTTCCTGCTAAATTTCCATTTTTCAGAATCCAATGGCCATTCTGGCTTCATTTGCATTTTATTTACATGCATTGCAGACTCTATTGCCTCATGGTGATTGTAATTGGTCCTGCTCATCACATTCTTCAATTGTTTTTCTTCCGTTAGTACCGTTGAGTATGCTTGATTGAGATTTGGAAATGGCTTGGTGGACAAGGTTTGGCTTCTTACTGCCCTGTAACCTTCATTTAGTCCTAATAGGAACTGAATTACCCTATCTGCTTCTACTTCATATAACTATTCTTTCATTCCCCCACAGATGCATTTTGGTTTCTTGATAATATCATCAAGACTATCCCAAATTGCTCTTAGTTTATTGAAGTAAATGCCTACATGATCATTATTTTGAAATAGATTGTTTAATTGATACCTGAGTTGGTATCTTACCTGACCATCTCCTTGACTGAATCTTTGTTCTAAATCCGTCCATGCTTGAAATGCGCTATCTGCATATTCCAGGGCAGCAGCTATGTTCGATCTTTCGACAGAGTTTATAATCCAAGATTGTATTACACCATTAACCATTCTCCAAGCTCCATGCTCTTCAGATGTGATGTTTGTTGGTTTTACAATTGTTCTATCCAAAAAACCTTCTTTCTTCCTTGTCACCATCCATCTCATAATTGCCTTGGACCATGCAGGATAGTTTTCATCTCCCACAAGCTTTTCTTGGACAACTATTTGATTTGGTGTGTCAGATGAGTGTAAGTAGTACGGGCTTGATCTTGTTGCCATCGCCTTTTCCATATTGAATGGATGGTTTTTCAAGCTAGAATTTGTTGGTGACTCTTTGGCGATGTTTTCTTCTTCATTGGACATCTCTACCTCTATTGACATTTTCAACAAATTTCTGACGATGAACAACAATTTTCCGACAGAACTTCAGAGTTTGATTAATGCGGAATCAGTGATCACTCTTGGCGAATGATACCATATAACGAATCACCTCCTCAATATGCAGGTGGTGATATCGGCTACCGGAATGCGAACACCAGAATGGGAAAGCCCCAATTCCAGTAGGCAGCAACTATCGTTGTGAAGATGAAAAGAATTACAAGATTGGGAAGAAGAAGAAACAAGTCTAAAAGGTAAACTTGAAATTGTATTTTTATTCATTACTGATTACAGTATTTATACATTGATTTACAACTGAATTATAACAAATCAACTGCTCTAATCTTCTGTAGTTAGTTAACCTTTATTTAGGTTTAATAGCTGGAGTGATTTTATGTCCAAATAAAGTGATCGATTGAATAATCGGAGTTTAGATTAATAGGCAAAATCGAATTCATATTTTGAAGAATTTCAGGCGCAGAACGACGAGACTCAGATATAGAAGATGGAACAGATAATAAATCCATTGAAAAAAGAAGATTTGGCAGATCTGCTAGGGCAACAGAAATGAAACAATGAATGTAAAATTTAAAATCAATTATAATATATGTTTCCTCCTAAAATAATGAAGGTAATGAAAAAAAATTGAAGAATATCTAATGAAATGATATAACCATTGATAAATATTATAACCATTGATATATTCAAACACTGAGAATTATAACCATTGACCATAAATTAGTAAAGATGATATATGTGTATAAAAAAACGCTGTGCGAATGGAAATCATAGAATAGCTGAAAATCGAACCTAAATAGCTTTGCCTAATACTATGATGCTCTGCTCAACAAGACCTAGCAATTATCACTGGATGAGATTAAAGGGATGAAGGATCAGTGATTCTAATTACCCATATTGCCAAACTGAGAAAAATGATTATTGTGTTCTTATATAAGAAAATTTTAGGGAATACATATGGAATAATGAAGCAATGGAAATATGATATATCTATAAAAGTTCACTACATATTACCGTTGAAAAATTAGGATATCATCAATGAGAAATGTAGTTAAAAACACTACATGAATTTAAATAAATGACAAACAGAAAAATTAAAAAAGTTGAAAAACACGTGGAAGATCGAAATATGCAACAACATCAGATTAATATGGAATAATAATATAGTAATCAGATTAATAAATACAGATCGATCAAAGATGAAAAACACTACATGAATTAGTAATCTAAGATCAAAATGATTTAAAAAGAAAGAATCGATTAAGAAAATGTTGTTCCTTGACTGGACGATGGTTGGAATATATTATACAAATTACCGACTAAAAAGAAATAAACGAGTTGTTCGAGATATGTAAGAATAAAAATGAAACTAACCAGAACAAGGATGACGAATAAAACAAACGAAAACCAGGTGTGCAGAATAACCCTCAATCAAAAACCAGGGAAGAAACGCTGATAAACCCCGACTAGAGTACTGGCCTTGACAAGTGCGAGTAACCAATAAATATCAATCTTCCTACAAAACAGAACCACAAAAAAGTAGAGTGAAACGGATAAAAACAACATCTATTGGGGTTTCATCAGAAAGAAAAACCAATCACAATAAATCATTCTCGAAAGAGGAACATTATGACTAGAAGAAAACGCGGATAAGGCCAACTAATGTGTCTTCATCAGAACTTGTAACCTATAACAATAAATCGAACACAAAAGCGGAAAACATAACCTATTTGGTTAGAATACCAGAAACACGGACAAGCAGAATAGAAAACCGACCAGACATCGGAACTAAACTGAACACCAGAACATACCAGTAATCGTGCAGCAACTGGAACTCAACTGAACACAAGAACACAGAACCGACCAGCCAGTGAAACTAAATGGAACTGAACACCGAAACGCCAGAAAACAAGTGAACCTACATACACTAACTAGGAAGAAAGAGTAGTGTCAGTACGTTTCGTTTGATGTATGTCTTGGAAGTTTTTTTTTGGTAGAAGTGGGTTCGACTGTTAGGTATTGTTTGAAGATGGTAGATTATTGAAGACAGTAGAAGGTAGAGGAAGGAGGAGAAAGGTAGAAGACGGTAGAGGATCAGTCTTGGTTTGATTGTTGAAATGGAATGAATTGAGTCCTCTTAAATAGGCAAAATTTGCATGATGTGATAGGTTAATAGATATGTAGGATATGTAGATTTAGAATAGTAATTAGCTTTTATTAGGTTATTAAGTAACATACTAATGATGTGCTGGGGGTGTGCACTCTAGATATATATACATTTGGGCTATTTGTATTGTTACCCTTTTCATAACTTTGTTTCATTAGTTAGACCTTATAGGGTTATTTGTTTTTATACCCTTGACAATGGTATGACATTTAATACTATCTTTACAACCCTGTTTTTTTGTTTTGACCATAGTCGTCTGAATTGCGTCCAGTGCGGCTAGCGGAACTCATATGAAGTGCGTCCATGCTACTTTGTATTGGGTAGCCAAACTTGCCCTGGACTTTATGTTCATCTCTAATTATCATCAGTGACGTAATGTAATGTACCATAGGGTGACAATTGCATTATGAGAATCCTAATTTCAGTGATGAGCAATTCAACCTGCAGGTCGTCATTTTCAAAATATTCTAAGATTATTGTTGGTACCATGGACCGCGGACCGCGGCCCATGGACCAAACCGGACCAGACGGCCCAGACGGACGGACGGGCGGGCGGACTAGCGGACGAACGGGGCTGACCGTACAAGCCCATGAGGCCCAGTGACAACAAGTGAAGGCTATAAATACCTCCCCTGGCCCAACCGGGGAGGGGGTTGACAATTCGGAGAGAGTGAACACTGGAGAGTTGAGGTTGTGGGCTTACACCGGCGAGCGCACACACCAGCAGTGGTGAACCTGACGTGAACGAAATACATGGCGGCCGGAGAGAAAAGGATGACGAAGAGCGGTTACCAGGTGGGGGAGAGCTCCAAGCGACCCGAGCGGGAGCCGGAGGAGTATCGGCCGGAGCGACGTCACTCCCGGGACCGGTACTCAGAGGAAGTAAGGGCCAACGAGGAGTGGGACGACGAGGATAGGCTGCGTATGGAGCTCGAGGAAATCAGGTACGGCTGGGAGTCACCCGAGAGGCGCCGGCACAAAGGGGCGGCATCGCCACTGAGGGCCAGGAGAACGCGGTCCCGGTCGCGATCCCGGGAGAGAAGGGAGAAGGAGCGCGAGAAGCTCCGACGAAGAGAGCGCGCGGAGGAGAAGGATCGCGCGGAGAAAGAGAGCAAACGGGAGAGGATGCAGCTCGTGGAGCTAATATCCAACCTGCAGGAGAGCCAGCGTCAACTGCAAGAACAAGTCCATCAGCTCACGGTGACCCCGCATACCCTGGAGTCGGACGGGGGCGGGGGAGGGGATCCCATGTACGGGCCGCCCGCCCCCCCGGAGGTTAGACTCGGCAGCGACGCCCCACCTGGGGAGGCCCCGCGAACAATTGCGGCGAC
>LFYR01001014.1:64004-144713 GCA_001185155.1 Zostera marina | reverse complement strand
TGGACGTCGATCAATACGGCGTTAAGGCGCTGAGTCTCGGCCACGGCGACACTGTTGGGGACACCAGTAGGCGACAGCAGGCACAGGGCCCAGGTAGCGTGTTGAGCCTGCACTTCGCGGCCATACTCCTCAAGGATGTCTCGAGCACTCATAGCGGAAAAGAGAGGGGATGTGGAAAATAAGGCTCTCAAGCAGCCTATTTATAGAGAAGCGAAGAAGGAGGGGCCCGAGAACCAAGGAGCTTTAATGAGAGTTGGTGGGGGTCGAAAGGGGGGTGGACGGCCCCAGTCCCCCGGGCCTGCTAAGGAAGGGGGGAGTACTGTTGGTACCATGGACCGCGGACCGCGGCCCATGGACCAAACCGGACCAGACGGCCCAGACGGACGGACGGGCGGGCGGACTAGCGGACGAACGGGGCTGACCGTACAAGCCCATGAGGCCCAGTGACAACAAGTGAAGGCTATAAATACCTCCCCTGGCCCAACCGGGGAGGGGGTTGACAATTCGGAGAGAGTGAACACTGGAGAGTTGAGGTTGTGGGATTACACCGGCGAGCGCACACACCAGCAATTATTAAATTAGAATATTAGTATTAGATAACAATTTTTTTATGAAAATAAAGAATCTTTACAGCCTTATGCAAAAAAGAAAAGATATTTTTAGATATTTAAATCTTGTCTATTTTGTATATCTTTGAATTTATTGAGATGATCGTTAGATCAACATTGAAAGGTGTGATGAATGACATCTCACAAAATATCTCATTAGTGATGGTCATTAGCACAACCTGAAATCGCTGGGTCCATTTTTCCAGGGTCAAATCCGATCCAAACATCAGTGGGTTCAGCCAATTTCGATCAGATCGGATTCAATATTTATAAATAAAAAAGATTCCGAGTTTCTCGATTTCTTACTCTCATGTTATTTTTTACAATCGCCGTGGAAAAAGACAAAAAAAACATAGATAAAATCGCCGCCCGACGGAGAAGAGGGATTCAAATCTAGTGGGCGCAGTTCCGGTTTCTGATTTACAATTTACTTATCACATTGCGTTGACTATTATAAATTGTCATCAACCCATTTTCCCTCATGCGGAACTACGTCATCGGCATTTGTAAAAGACTTTGGCAACAATCTTCTTCTCCTCGCCCTTTTCCTCCAGACTTTACCATCACCCGTGTTCTTCCTTCTTTCATTCCATCTCCTGCTTCCAGATTCTATTCTTCCTCACCTCCTTCTTCCACCAACATGGCACCTTCCGTTACTGTCGACACCATCAACCCAAAGGTCTGATCTTTCACTTTCCTTTTCTTTTTCTTCTTCTCCTCTATTTGAGATGTGTTTCTTTCGTTTTCAGTATTTTTTTAACTTTTTGATATCATGGTGCCATTGCCTGCTTTCTTCTTCTTCAGGTGTTAAAATGCGAGTACGCTGTCCGTGGAGCGATCGTAACACACGCCCAGGTATAATAGTGAATCGCTCTTCAAGGTTTACAGTTACCAATTGCTTCGAATTGGGTATCTAAATAGTAGTAAATTAATTGTTGCGTTGACATTAGGATCTGTTTTCTTCACTAAATCTCGATGGTTTTATTGTTTGATTTATTTTTTAAATCGAATTTCGTCATGCAGAATTTGCAGCAGCAGTTGCAGACAAATCCAGGCTCCCTTCCTTTCGATGAGGTGTGTGTTATATGCTTGACTTTTTTTGGGTATGTTTATATGCCTGACTTTTTTCATACATCATGCAATCATTTCAGATTCTCTACTGCAATATCGGCAACCCACAATCTCTTGGGCAGCAACCGATTACGTTTTTCAGAGAGGTTCATTGATTTTGATACTAAATATTTTAGATTCTTATTTATCAAACCACATTTTCTGCAATCTCTAAATAACATTTTTATGTTTTCAGGTTCTTTCTTTGCTCGACCATCCACCTCTCTTGGATCGAGATGACACTCACGCTCTGTATAGGTAGGTAGATCTTCGTACAAATGAATCCCTTTTTTAAAGGTTTGGTCTTCAAAGTAACATCTACGTGCATTGGAATTCATTTTAATTTCAGTGCGGATTCCATAGACAGAGCATTCAAGATACTTGATTCGATTCCTGGAAGAGCCACTGGAGCGTATAGTCACAGTCAGGGAATCAAGGGTTTGCGAGATCAGATCGCTGCTGGGATCACAGCTCGTGATGGTTTCTCAGCCAATGCAGATGATATTTTCTTGACAGACGGTGCAAGTCCTGGGGTATACATACATAAATATACAATTGAACTTCTTTAACATCTGCACTTCCTATCTGTACTTGACAGATTGATGATGTTTTTCTTCTTGGCAGGTGCATATGATGATGCAATTATTAATAAGGTCGGAGAAAGATGGAATCCTTTGTCCCATTCCTCAGTATCCTCTGTACTCTGCCTCAATTGCACTGCATGGTGGAACCCTTGTATGCCGTGCAGTCTTACCATTCCATTTTTTAATCTGGAGACTCTTTTGGAGTTTTACCTTTTTTGCCACGCTTGATGTTAACATTCTATGTTTTTACAGGTTCCATACTACCTTGATGAAGCAACTGGTTGGGGTCTAGAGGTTTCAGAGTTGAAGAAGCAGCTGGATGATGCCCGTTCCAAGGGCATGACTGTCCGTGCCTTAGTAGTCATAAATCCAGGCAACCCCACTGGACAGGTAGGTCATCCTACCATCTAAATCTAGGATGTTCAATTCTTTCATTTCTTTTTTTCATAGAAGATTTCTTGTTATGTTTTTTCAGGTTCTCGCAGAGGATAACCAGAAAGAGATTGTCGAATTCTGTAAGAACGAAGGACTTGTTTTACTAGCAGATGAGGTGTGTGTCACAACATGCAACATTTACTGATAGTTAGCACTTGTAGTCTTAATTAATCTTCATTTATGGCACAGGTTTATCAACAGAATGTTTACGTTGATGATAAGAAATTTAATTCATTCAAAAAGATTACGAGGTCAATGGGTTATGGAGAGGAAGACGTCGCCTTGGTGTCTTTTCAATCTGTTTCTAAAGGTACCTCTTATCCATGATCCATGCATACATACGTACTTGCAGACAGGCATGGACTTACAAATATTGAATTCTTGCGTATATATATTAAAACAAGGAATTGGTATTTTTCTCCACAGGATATTATGGAGAATGTGGGAAAAGAGGAGGTTACATGGAGGTGACTGGTTTTACCCCAGATGTTAGGGAACAGATTTACAAGGTTGCATCTGTTAATCTTTGCTCAAATATTCCTGGACAAATCCTTGCCAGCCTTGTTATGAATCCACCAAAGGTAACCATCTTGATGATAATGATGAATTGATGATCCTGATGATAATGACTCAACCAAACTGATCTCAACTATGCAGGATGGAGATGAGTCCTTTGAATCTTATACTGCGGAGAAGGATGGAATCCTCTCATCTTTAGCCAAACGTGCAAAGGTTAGTTTGAAGACATAGAAGATTCCAGACTTAGTAGAATGATGCAAACTGTGGTGTTTTATTAAATCCGTTCACTTGATGCAGACACTAGAAGCTGCACTTAACAGTTTGGAAGGAGTGAGCTGCAACAAAGCTGAGGGTGCAATGTACCTTTTTCCTCGTTTTGACTTGCCCAATAAAGCCATTGAAGCGGCCAGAGAAGAGAAGATTGCTCCGGATTTATTCTACGCTCAACGTCTTCTGTATGCCACTGGAATCGTTGTTGTTCCTGGATCGGGATTTAGACAGGTAAAACTGTAAAACTACATTTACTGAAATGGAGAATTTTGGCTCTCAACTCAACTCTCTTATTGATGGCAAAAAATCTTCTAGGTTCCTGGAACATGGCACGTTCGATGCACTATATTACCTCAAGAAGATAAGATTCCGGCCATCGTCACCCGTCTTACGGCTTTCCATGAAAAATTCATGGCGGAATTTCGCGATTGAGAGAATCAAATGACACCATCTTTCTTTGCCAGTGGTGCTTTGTTTTGTGTTTTTACTTTTGCTGTGGCTTGAATGAATGAATCTATCCACTTTTTTTTGTCTGAATAAATGACTCGTGGTGAATGGCTGAATTCCAAAGTATTTTATTTTCTTGTTTCAATACACAATCTTATTGGTATAAATTTTCTCCTCACATGCTGGGTTTGATTCTAAAATTACTGGTCTGGACTCTGGATTGTACTTGTTTTGTATATGGAATCTCCTAGTTGGCGGGAGAGAGATCAAAAATGAGATATTTGTAAAAGACAATTTTTTTGATGAAAAATTAACAGGAAGATGGATGATATCTCACAAAATCGTTTTGGGTATTTATTAAATTTCTTAGTTGTAAGGGACTGTTCGAATAATTTTTCCTTCTCTCTTCTTTACCTCGTATATTCGTCATCCTAGCAACGTGACACGAGGTTGAAATCGCACCATTCCGACTCTCCGTCGGGATTTAATACTGTGTTAGGGTTTCGGCAAGATGAATTAAACAGATCAATCGTCAAGGAGTTTTCACGAAGTTGTCTCAGATGACACGTGATATGAAGTTGTGAAGTACCGTGACATCATTGGATTTGTAATTGTTGACAGGTTGACCAAACAATCATGTCTGCGTTTCATTAAAGAAAGGAAGAAAAAAAGCGAAAGAGGAGAATGAAATTCCTATCGACACACAGCAGACAAACCCACAGCCCACAACAGAGAGGATTTTCGATATCGATCGCGTAAGATTCTAAGAATAGAAGGATCAAAGATGAAAAAAGATAGCAACGGCTGGATTTGGAGGAGAAAACTGCAGATGATCCCAAACAGAAATTCTAATCTGGTGGAAAAGCCCAACGTAGTAGAAGAGAAGCAGGAAGAAGGAGGAGGAGAAAACAACATTAAACTCACTCCAAGTCACAATCCAAGTAGGTGAATGAAAACTATTTCCATACAAATTCACCTTTTTAATTCCTTCTTTGGCTCGTTCGTTCGTTCTTTCTTTCTCTCTTTCTTTCCTGCATTTATCCATATCTACAGTTGCTGATCCTGCAGCGTCCCCATTTAAAAGATAAGAAGAGCAGTGTCTCAGTCTGGGTAGAGAGGGATGTGAGGTTAATGGGCTTCAAATGGGTGTTAGATTTTAGATACCGAAGCGATTGATATGTTGTTCCTGTCAATGAATTTAAGATGAGATATTTGAGATGGGTTGATTAGAATTTATGATTTTGATTTTGGATCGTTTATTTTATTTATCTCTCTCTCTATATTTTTTTAATTTGTTTGTTTGTTTGAGGGAAAAAAGATTGAGATTTTTAAGGGTTGTCTAGTTTTTTCTTCGTCCCCTCCCTAACTTTACTCTCTCTCTCTTTGTTTAGGGGAAAGACGAGATCTCTTTCTCTCTTTTTTTCTCTTTCTTTTTTCTGGTTACGGATTGTTTCAAGATCTTGGTTATTTTTGATCCTGGAGGAGGAAGAACAAGCAAAGCTTGGATTGGATCTCGCCGGCGAATTTTTTGCTTTTTTATTTTATTTTTATGAAAAAGTAAACTATTTTGCCTGGGCTAGGGTTTCTCGCAACTCAACACGATGTTTCACGTCCATGGGGTTTCCAAAAGTTGTACGCTTCTTGCCGTTCTGTGCAGTAAGTTAGGAGATAGGAAGATGGAACTGGAACGAGAGGAGGAGGGGAAAAAGAAGAAGAATAAGCAGAATCATGGTTCTTCCTATCCCTTCCCCAGACTCTGTTCCTCAGGCCGCTTAGAGGTTTTTCCTCATACTTACTTCTTTCCTGATTGATCCAGGTCTAAGGTAGCATCCTCTGTTTCATAAAATGCAGGCACACACACTTGTTAATCCTTCGATTGATAAATTTCGAGACATCCAGAAATCAGTAAACCCAAATTTTCTCTATGTTCAGGGAGAACATCATGGAGATGAAGGTCAAATTGGGTCAGTGGTTTGGCCAAACAAAGATTTGTCTGATCCAACTGAGTTCAGTTCGCTCATCGGCCCTTCACTGCCAACTATTGTAAGGGCTGGTATTTTAATTTTAGTTTTTCTATCATCCAACATTATATATCGATTGATTTGTCTTTTTCAGGTCTATTTGGAGGTTCCCAATAGTGGAGAAATTGCCGAGGCTCTTCACTCAAAAGTTAGTCAAACCAGCCATAACAAGCACTTTGTTGCAAATAATTAACTAAAATCGATTTCTTGTTTGTTTTCAGGGAATTCCCTATGTAATTTACTGGAATAGTGATTTTTCATCTTACAATGCTTGCCATTTTCGCCAAGCCTTGCTATCAGTTGTGCAAAGTTCATGTAGCCACACATGGGATGCCTTTCAGCTTGCACTTGCATCGTTTAGGCTCTATTGTGGTCGTGACGATAATGATAAATTTAATGGCAAGATAGGTCCATGTCTACTTGGAGATGCTCCAAAAATCAACCTTCCTCCACCAGAGAAAATTCCAAGCGAAGAAGAAGGAGAAAGAGATGAAGGAAATTCAATGGATAATCTTCCTACTTTAAAAATATACGATGAATATATAGACATGAAATTTCTTATATGTGGACCACCTTGCACAATGGTGAGTGATTCACCATGTTGATTTTTCTTCTTCGAATGATTCCCATTAATGATTTAAATCATAAAGTTTTGGCATTTTTGTTAATCTCCCGGCATTTGCAGGATGATGGCTTACTAAGTTCTTTAGAAGATGGTCTGAATGCTCTCTTGATCATCGAAGTATGCAATCATTTTTTATTTTCCTTCTTTTACCACTACAGATTTGATGATAAAAATCTACATGTTTTATAACGTTTTGTTTTTTAATTCTTTTTCAGATTCGTGGAAGTAAGCTTCACAGTCGAGTTAGGTGCGTCTGCTCATACAAATGAAATTACACATAATGATAAAACAGATTTAATTTTTGGTATCATCCAAGTAAACAGACCGTGTGATGGACAATTTTGACTTGTGTTGTAACAAACAGTGCCACACCACCACCACTTCAAGCTGGAACATTTTCCCGTGGTGTTATAACAATGCGATGTGATATAACGACGTGTAGTTCTGCTCATATTTCACTTCTTCTCTCTGGTAGTGCACAGACTTGTTTTGATGATCAGGTAAAATTAGCAAAATTAGTTATGCTATTTTTGCTTCTTCAATCTAAGCAAATGTCCAGTTGTTTCTGCAATCTCAGTTTCTTGAAAACCACATAAAGAAGGAGCTAACTGAAAATACCCAACTTGTTCATGCGTCATTGGGTTTGGAGGAAGAGAAACATCAGGGATTCTCTGATCCTAGGAAATCTTCATCAATCGCTTGTGGGTCATCTGTATTTCAAGTTTGCATGAAGGTTCCAACATGGGCTTCTCAGGTTGGTGCTTAGATAAACTATATTATTATTCTTTGTCTATTTTATATGTCGAAGGGTGTTTGGAATTTTTGTTTTTTTGTATTAGGTTTTCAAACAACTCGCACCTGAAGTCTCGTACCGAAGTTTTGTTTCACTTGGAGTTGCAAGCATACATGGATTATCGGTAGCTTCATTTGAGAAAGAAGATGCCAAACGAATTCTCTTCTTTTGCACAGAACCAGAGAATGATGAACATGTCCTACAAAACAACAACCCTCAAAGTGATGAACATGTCCTACAAAACAACAACCCTCAAAGTCTTCCTGTCTGGCTTCGACCTGCTGCTCCAACAAGGAAGAGATCTTTGTCTGATCGTGAATTGAGGTCCAACACTTCTGTCATGTTGAATGTAAAGATCAGGAACGGGTTTGAGGGAAATAAACAATTTTCTATCAAACCCAATAAAAAAAGGCCAAGACTCTCTGCAATGAATCCTGTTCCTCGAGTTCGGCAATGCGTGATGCTACCTTTCCCTAAAAGTCATCGTGATCTTTGTGCAAATGATGGAAAGCACGTGAAATCTAACTTACCTGTTGTTTCATCTGCACGATATACACCACCTGCTCCAGTAACAGCACACAAGAAAGCTTCATCACATTCTTTTCGTGCTCACCAGATGATATCTTTGAATCCACTGCCTTTCAAGAAACATGGGTGTGACCGGCCTTCAATCCAAATTTGCTCTGAAGTAAGTTTTCTTTCCATGGTTTTCAACAGATGCTTCTATATTGAAACACCCAAACACTGCATTTATGTAAGTTGTTATTTATTTATGTGTTGCAGGAGGAGTTTCTGATGGATGTAATGGAGTTCTTGATTCTCCGAGGACACAACAGACATGTTCCTCAAGGTGGTGTGTCAGAATTTCCTGATGCTGTTCTTAATGCCAAGCGTTTGGATTTGTATAACTTGTATCGAGAGGTCAGATTTCAACTTGTTTACGATAAATTTCGACATCTCCAACCATTATATCTGATTATCTATCAAAACTCGTGTTTTGCTTGTCTCAGGTTGTGACAAGAGGTGGCTTCCATGTAGGAAATGGCATCAATTGGAAGGGCCAAGTTTTCTCAAAGATGCGGAATCACACTATTACAAACAAAATGACTGTATGCTTCTATTCTCAGCTTTAGTTTATTTACAGAATTTATTTTGAAAAAAAAATTGGTGCATAAATAGGGTGTTGGAAATACATTGAAAAGACATTATGAAACTTATCTTTTGGAGTATGAATTAGCGCATGATGATGTGGATGGAGAGTGCTGCTTACTCTGTCGCAGGTTGCACTAATCCTTGCTGTGTGATAACTTGGGTTTTTTCTTCTTCAAAATTCTTCAACGGTTGCCTATGTTCCTTAAAACTTTGGTTTTGTTTTGTCCATCCAGTAGCGCAGCTGGTGATTGGGTAAATTGCGGTCTCTGTGGTGAATGGGCACATTTTGGTTGCGACAGACGGCAAGGTCTTGGAGCTTTTAAGGTATCAATCAATAACCAATGGGATTTTGATTTTTTGATGCTTCTTTATCTGATGATGGTAAAAAAAACAGGATTACGCTAAGACTGATGGACTGGAGTACGTTTGCCCACATTGTAGCATAACGAATTATAAAAGAAAATCTGCAAAACTGATGAATGGGTTTTCAAAGGAATCACCTGCTCCGCGGCTTGTATAGCACAATAATCTTTTCTTCTTCTTAGAATTACGTCCTTTTGTTATTCCCAAATGCGAACAAATTTCCCCTCATAGTTGGGTCCGCTATAGTTATTATTAATAATAATATATATATTTTTAACCTTTTAGTGTAGTAAACTAGTAATAAATAACTAGTAACTAATCATAGTAAGTTTACAATCCATGAAAAAAATCTCTATAGTATAAATCTATAAGACTATAACGGATCAATTCTATTTCAGTCCACGGTCATACTGTTCTAGGGATGCAAATAAGCTTTGTGCTGTAAAGCTAAGTTCAGGCTTGGCAATTGGCATGTTAAGGTTATAGTCAGGTTTGGATTCGAGTTCGATTTGGAGCTTATTTTGTAAAGCTCAAGTTCGTTCGAATCGAGATACATTAACTTTCAAATATTAACTCTATGTATAGTGACAAAAAAGGTATAATTTTCCATTAGAGGTTCCTTAAATGAGTTTTTTTTTTTTTTTTTTTTTTTTTTTTAAACTATTTGGTAAATCTTTAAATTAGCACCTATGATAAAATCGGGGTATTTAAGAACGGAACATGCAAAATATCATAATCCATCTCCTGTAAATTCCAGTAACTACTCGGGAGACGGTTGAGTTTAATCAATATTTGCAACTCCTTAAGTTTTGCTCCCTTAAGGTTATAGTCATACCAACCCCATTGTTCTTTTAACATAGTATTAAAATAACATATTTAGTGGTGTGCAAAATTTGGAATTTTGCTCTATAAATAACATATTGCCTGTATTAAAATAAGTTTAAGACGTGTAGATCCGAAAATTTAAAAAAGTCTGACCAAATTATGTCGACATAAATCGCAGAACTAATCCCAAAGACTTCACTATTTAAATTCACAATGTACATTGGCAACATAGTTTAAGAACAGATCCACGGAGGGAGAATATATTTCAAATGTCCAAGTCCAATATTTTTCTCAACAACAGAATAAGAGCTTTTTTACCAAACCTTAATCGATTCATCATCAATCAGATTCCAACCTTGCAATGTATTTGTCATAGAACTTCCCAGCTTTCTCAAGATCTCCAAGTTCGGTATAACAATCGGCAATCGCTCCATAAGCTTCCGTGCTACCATAATGCTCACCGTCTTTTTGAGCTATCTCCAAAACCTTAGAATGGTACACTATCGCCTCACGAAACTTTCCTTGCCTCTGTAGAGATGCCCCTTGGAAATCACAGTACAGAGGAACAAAAAAATCAATGTCCTGTAATGTAATGCGTAAAGATCTGAATTCTTTCTAAGTTTGAATTGATCACACAAACAAGAACAACATATGATAGCCAAGATACAAGGATCCAATTTTTAAAGGAAAAAACAAACCTAAGCCTCGAGCAGCCTTCTTTTTTTCAGTGTGATCTCCTAGACTATCGGCAAGCTCAAAACCAGCTTTGAATTCCAAAAAAGCCTTTTCTGGGTCTTGATTCCTCAGGTAAATTTTTCCTGATCTTAAATTTGCGAGGACCTGTTCTTTTCTTGGATCTACCACAACCTCTGCTTCCTGTCCTTGTCCAGCATGGTGTGAATCGGAAGTGTGGTATTCTTCTCTGTTAGCCTGTTTTCTCAATGCAGTATTAATCTGCCGAAGCTGGTCATTCAACCGTGCCAATTCTTGCTTCCTTTGACGTGCAACCAATCCTATAAAGAAACTTATAAATGTCTTGTAAAAGCATGAATGAAAAATGCAATTATAAAGTAATGACAAATGAAACAGCACCAGAGTTTTTTTTCTTACCCCCAACAGTAGCACCCACCAAGGCTATAGCAAAAAACAAAGACATGTTGATGTTGGTGAAAGGGCCACTGCTTTCAGATGTTTCGGCAAGAGCAGCATTAAGAGGTAGAATCAAGGTTGAAGTATTTGCAATGACCAATGTGATCACAAACTTGGATGTCAGTCTCTGCAGTAAATTCATAAATTACCAATATTCAAAACGTTTTCATTATCAATTAGGGTTTCAGATAAATAAATATAAAAAAAAACCAAGTGTGAAATTCACTCACCATCATACCTTGGATTTGGGAATGCTTTGGTGGATTCCATCAGATGATTTCTTGCCAATTGGGAATGCCATCCAAGATTCTACTGCGGGAATCGCATCTACTCTTCCTGGATTGTAAAAAAAAGAAAAACAGAAACAACGAGTTGGTAATTTCGACCAAATGCCCTTCGGTCTCGGTCTCAACTCAGCTCACCGGGAGAAAGGCAAGGTAGAAGAGATGCATTCAACCATTGTCGTCTGTGTACAAAGCCTCCTCGGTAAAATTTCCGGCAAGAAGATGAAGGAAGTGAGAAGAATGTCCACCGTCCGATTGCCGCCGTCATTGCCTTCCAAAATCTCTCTATCTCTCTAGAAATTCTATCTTTTTCCTCGGGATAATGTTGTGAAGGCAAGTTATTATGTCGACATGATGCGTAAATTGCGGAAGTAACCCGAAGACTTCATTATTTAAATATTTCCACAATCCCACCACTTTCTCTTCTCTCTCCTGTTTTGAACTTGTGATGTTATGATATAAATATACCGTCCTCCGGTTTCGATTTCTCATCTGCTGCAAATATTCTACTAGATCACGAGGAGATTGGATTCCTAGCAACCAGATTCTTTGTCAGATTGGATTCTCAGGCAACGACATGTGCGGAGGAGCGATCATATCAGGATTTATCCCAGAGGGAGTGGCGACTTCCCGTATTGACGAATTCGATAAGGAGTGTGAAGAATTTGAGGCGGATTTCATGAAATTCAATGATGACGATGACGAGCAGGAGGAGGTGGAGTTTGTTGAAGACAAGCACTTTGGGGTTTCTTCAAGACCTTTGATTTCTTCTCAGAGTAAATAGTATTTTAATTAACTTTTAAGGGAAATGTTTTTCCTTTTTTAGGTTTATTTCTTTTCGCAATCAGTTAGATTCTGGATTTAGGGTTTTTGTCTAAAAATCTTATGCAGAAATTCCAACTCAAGTGAAGTTATCGTCTGAATCAAAGAGAGCCGTGGACGAAACACCTTCGACCAAGAAGAGAAAGAATCAGTTCAGAGGGATCCGACAGCGTCCATGGGGGAAGTGGGCGGCTGAGATCAGAGACCCACAGAAGGGCGTCCGTGTCTGGCTCGGAACATTCAACACGGCGGAAGAAGCTGCAAGAGCCTACGACGTTGAAGCCCGTAGAATTCGAGGAGCAAAAGCGAAGGTGAATTTCCCAGATAATTTTCCAGTTCACGACGTTCCTAAAGCCACCCCTTCAAAAATCTCCAGGAGGAAACCAAATCTCTCAGCAAACATCTCACCGGTAACCATGGCGAAACATTTTTCTGCTGTAGAGTCCGACCAAAGTAGTAACTCCTTTGGTAGCTCTGGATTTGGGTTGGAATGCGAATCAAAGACATCGGAGATCACATCGCCGGTGAAGAAACTGAAGAACAACTCCGGTGAGGCGGTTGGAACGGAGGCCCTCTCAGAAGATTTCATGACGTACATGAAGTTCTTTCAGATGCCAATATCATCGCCTCTCGGAAGCGTTGAAAAATCAGTCGATGATGATCTAATCCTGGACTCCAACCTCTGGTTGTTTGACGACGATTTCACAAGCAACAACATGTACTAAATAAATAGTAAAAAAATCCCTTCTTTAGTTCTCTATCTATATTTTATATTTTTATGATTTGCGAATTGCGAGTGATAATAATTATAAAACCCTTATATTATCTATCATAAATATTAAAATATTAGGAATGGAAATTTGGCAGATAAAGCCTTATATTAATAAATAATCCATACCTACATGAAAAAGGTAAAACCATACTGGGATTAACAGAGTACAAGGACACCACCATCCAGTACGGCTGTACCGGAGTAGGAAAAAAAACAAAAAACACAACTTCTCCAGTTCTCCCTAACGATGATGACGAAAGGAGAAAACATTACTACTACTACAACAACACCTCCCTACGGAAGTCGAAGTCAAATTCAAATCAAGCATGGCTTGAACCGTTGGTCGCCGTTTCCTTCACGGCAGCGTCAACCGCCTTGACCCCTTTTAGCACCGCCGCCTTGACCCCTTTTAGCACCGCCGGCGGATCGTCGATGGAGAGTGGAACTGATTTGGCCTGTTAATGAATTAAAATTACGCATAAGTGATTGAATCAATGAATTTTAAGTAGAATTGATAAACGCAACCATCCATCCAACTCAGAACACACCAGGTTGCGGTACTTGAGAGCGTAGAACATCTCAATGTATCTGCGAGTTTCACGTCGGTCGAGGTTGGAGACGTATTTCCAGAAGCCGTAGACACCAGATAAGGTCATCAGCCTCTCTGAGTAGAGCTTCCAGGTGTACTTCTCGTATATACGTTTCAGTCCTCCATCGGAGATGGTAGACCAGTAGGTTGGATCGACCTTGCATTTATCGTAGAAATCGACCAGAATCTGAGAAACCTTGTCGCCCTGGTATGGATCGATGTGGAACCCAGAAACGCCGTTCACAATAATCTCACCGGGACCACCGTGTACGGTTGCGAAGGTAGGCAGACCACATGTCATTGCCTCTACCACGGTCAGTCCGAATGCCTCGTAGAACGCCGGCTGAAATTATTTGAAACTTGTGGTAAGTAAATAAAAATAAGAGGTGCCAATTTGGCAAATTCACCAAAATAACAAGACCAGGATCATTACCTGGACGAAAACACCCTTGGAATCGGCGATGTAACGGTAAAGTTCACCGTTGCGAACACGGTTCATCTGAGCAGATATCCACCTGATCTGGCCGTTGAGTTTGTGCTCCTCGATGAGACTGTACATCTTTGCAAGCTCCGCTTGCTCTTCCTTATCCTTGGATTCCTTTCCGTGGTCACCGCAAACGATAACCAGATTGACCAATTCTCTGAGACGGGGATTCTTTCCATACAACTCCACCAGACCAGTCAAGTTCTTCACACGATCCAATCTAGCCATGGAGAAGATCATCGGCTTGGTCCTGTCGCTCAAAACAAACCTGCACAGACAATTCAAAAATCAGAACAAGATAGGGTTGATTTGATTTTTGGTTGGTTAATTGAAAGCCGATCGAAACCTACTTGTGGTCGGCATTCTCGACTTGACTGTAGAGAAGATCTTCGATCTCGGGATGAAGGGAGGTGAGCCTCTTGCTGGTCTCCGTGTAAGGGAAGTAGATCGACATATCTGCACCAGGGGAGACGATGTTGAATTTGGGATCGAAGACATTGATACCATGAACAACCCTGTAGAGTCCAGGCATGGTGAATGCAGTGTGAGTCTCGTATTGGCCAACTGTATTTTTGCTTCCTGCGATCTCCTGGAAGGTACTGGTGATGATGAAATCTGTGTGATTCATGGCTATAAGATCCGCTGTGAATTGGCATGAGAAATGGTACTGATCTTCCTTGTTCTTCCAGTACAAGTCGGAATTTGGGTATTTGGTCTTCTCCAATGCATGTGCAATCGTACACTGCGTCACGCCAAGTTTGTGTGCCAGCATTGTTGCGACCAAGTTTCCGTCACTGTAGTTTCCGATGACAAGATCGGGTTTCGCTTGTAACTCACCGGCGATCTCTAGAGCAACATCCTCGGTGAAAGTCTCTAGATAAGGCCAGACATCGAAGCGGGAAATCCATTTCCTGAGGATTCCGTTCTCGGTTTTGAACGGTACACGGAGGATGTTGCAGTGCTGAGTTCCGACAACCTTCTCTATACGTTGGCCGCATGTTGTGCCGACAGCGTCAGGCAACAATCTAGTTACGATGAGGATTTTGGGAGTGATATCAAGTCCCTGTTGATGTATTCTGAGAAGCATCTCATCCTCCAAAGCTCGGACTTGATCCAAAATATAAACAACTTGACCTCCGGTGTCGGGATACCCAAGAACGTTGTCTTGAGCGAAGTACCCGTGAGGGGACAGGATAACCACGTTGAACACCATCGGAATCGTTCCGAGGAACTTCTCCAAGGTGCACGGATCCGGTGCCTCAAGAAGATCGAGCAACAGGTGGATGTTTTCATGCACACGTTCGGCACAGTTTCCCCAACCTTTCTCCAATCCCAGTTCTTGGAATCTACAGATTTATTATATTTGCAAATAAGCATCGTCTTTTATGACATACTCCGGCGTACTATTAAATACATAAATTAACGGTAAATCGAAATACCTGTGGTAGAACTCCGAGAATGGAGTGTCGTTGGGAAGTTGCAGAAGGTGCTCCTCCGCCTTCCTCAGAGATGATTGGAGTGCGTCAAGACTGCGGATTCTGTCATTAAGCATCATCGTCATTCCATTGTAGTTGTGTTCCCGGAGGAAATTGAGTAGTGGGTACAAGCTCTCCCTGTCGTGAAACAGCTTTGACGAGAGATGTCGGTTAAGGAACTGAACTCCATTTCCGATGGATTTGGAGAGTGTCGGCTTCGGGAAGGACGCATTGAACGGCTCGAAGTCAAGCTCAAGGGTGAAGTTATTATTGTCAGTACCATCGTCAACGAGCTGTTCTTTGAATTGGAGGTATTCAGGGATGGACATGTTCTCGACGGCGAGTTCATTGACGTTGACTCGGATGTACTCCCACACACCAGGCCTTAGCCGAACGGCAAGAGCGACCCACGGTGGCATGACGATCGCCTCCTGAGCTGCTTTGAGAAGCTCTCCGATGGCACCATCTCTGAGCCTCTCCTTGTCCCCATCAGGAATCACAGCTTCGAACTCGGCGAGCAGTTCGTGAGGCTGGAGCATTCCCTTACCATGGTGAACAAATCTATTCGCAGGACGCCGGCAGTTAATTAGATCAGTTCAAAATTGGAACAAATTGCAGATATACTGATGATATGACGAGATCTGTGTACTTACTTGGAGAAAATGGCGAGCAGTTCGTTGGGGTGAGCGGAGAGGGAGTCACTGAGACGTTCCTTGATACTGTGAAGACGCTCCAGCTTTCTCTGAGGCATGGTCTGCTCGTTGGTGGTTACTACAGATCAAAACAAAAACATGTCATTACAAGATCTGATGATTGGATCTGCAGATCTAACACGTACGCAGAAAATACTAATATTTTGACCCCAACAACTGAAAACCGACGGTGAAACTGCCGGATTTATTTAAATATATTTTTTAAACTGCCATAGATCTGGTGGAGAGATCCGGTGATCTCTTCCGTTCTATTACAGTGATTCCACTCTCAAAACGCCACATTGGGTTTTTTTCGCCGACGATCTGGACGGAGGAAAAACAAGAGACCATCCATCCATCGATCATCGGACGGTATTCAGTTTCTTTTTAAGAGTGAGTGGAGGAAGAAGAAGGAGATTTTGGCTACTTACCCAGAAAGTAAAAAACCAAAACCCTCCGACAGAGCTCAAGAACACAACTGAACGGGAAAAACGAATGAACGGAACGGAAGGACGGATGAAAGGATTGGTGAATTTGTTATGGACGATAGAGTCCTTTTTATAGCGAAACAGCCACCTTCTTCCCTTTTCTCCTGTATTTCCTTCCCCATTGGCCTTACCCTCAGCCCTCGTGCTTCCTTCCTTCTTCTTTCCTCTTTTTTTTTAAATTATTCAGTAAAATCATTAAATTACATTAAATAATAAATATATATATATATAAACTATTTTTTTCTTCCCATTTTAATATTTCTTCCGAAATCAAAAATCAGAGTGATAGTTAAAAATCTGAATCTCGAAATAGTAATTCATTAAATAGTTAATTAATAAATTATGGGCCCCACCATGCCACCAGCCACCAGCCCGAGGTTGGTTTTGCTGGTATAAGCCGCGGTTCTAGATCGACGCCTACGTGGCAATTAGATCTGAAACTTGATGATACAAAAGTCCATCTGGACCACTTGCGTCGGTGCGTGTAAGACCATCCAACTGTGCTTTTAGATCTACGTAGAGTTGTAGATCAGTAGATCTATTATTAAATAATTAAACTTATTATAAAATAAATTAATGACGGTGGATAAGATCGTAATACGGTGATGCCACGTCGGATCTGTAGGTAGGTTGGTTGTAACTTATATTTGTAACCACTGACTCACTGACCATCCAATTAATTGTTTCTGACGCTTATTTTTATTTTATTTGATTGTAGTTAAAAAAAACGTCATTAAAAATCTCCTAATTAAATAGAATCCAGTCATCGAGACCATCTCATCTAATAATCTGAATGAACAATGATTCAGCAGCCAGATCTGGCGCTGATTTCAATTTGTGTTCTGAAACACGGGTCGGAACACATGCAATACCATCAAAATCAAATGTCATCTTGGATTTGAACATGGAACGAGAAACAAGATAAGGTTCGATGGGGTGGGCGCAGATGAGCAGATGACAGACAAGAGGGGACGGAGAAGCAACACGGCCACCCATGATTTTAAAGAAAGCCAATGAGAATCCTAGAGGTAATACCAAAACTACTATAGAAATTTATAAACTGTGTGCTGCATTGCATGAAGATGGAGGAGGTCCATGGTAAAAGTTTGTGTAGGTTTTGTGCGCAAGTTGTCCCATGAACGTACTTGGGAACACAAAACTGTGCACAGTACTACAACTGTTTTTGTTTTCCAAATTATACTTATACTAATAAACAGTAATGGACAGTAAGATTACTTTTCCATAAATAAATATGGACGGTCCTCCGTGGATGACCATGATTAAGGCATCTCATTTTCTTGGTCTTCCGTTTAAACCTTCTTCATTCATCGAATCCGACTCCGGTCATCTCAATGCATTGCTTCAATACCTGCTCTTTCATAACAAACTTGAGTTGCATTCTTCTCTGGTTGTGTTCCTTCCATATGTCAAATAACACGATTCCAAGCATGTTCCATTGAAGCCCCCACGCTAGTGATCCTATTCAGCTCTCGAGCCGTATCCTCGAGCGAACCCATTACCTCTGTCTTCACCAGTGCCCCCGTGGTCTGCATCACCTCCTTGATGACCCATTTCGTGAATTCATATTTAAAAAATAAACGATCGATCGATTCTTGATCCTGACCACATACCAGACAGTCGTCATCAATTGTCATGCCCCGCTTGATTAGTCTGTCTTTGATCAGGAGGTTTCGCCTTCGGACTCTCAATAAATTTAACGCGACTTTGCCTATCTTGTTAGCCCAGATTCCGTTGGCGAGTTCATCCTTGGGGAATTCCGGTGCCATGATGTTGACTATACATTTTTTAGCGAGCTGCCCATACCCTTTCCGATCCAAGTTTTCGTGTTTTGCGGACCCAGAGTCACGCACCTTGCAATTTGCACATGGTGCCGGAGCGTCGTCTTCCAGATCATCGAATCACCCTGTTTCTGAGCAATTGATTGAATTGGTCACACCTTTATATACCGTCTACTCATCCAAGAACTCCAAATTCCATCTCTCTCCCACATCCGTCACGGCCTTTCTATTATCGCGGTCGATTGGGTTGTTCTGTAATCTCTTACTCCGATTCCTCCTTGATTCTTAGACCTTGTCATACTTCACCAGCCGACTTCCTTTTGAGTTCCCCAGATGAACTTATATATTATCGATTGTATTGTGTCCATTGTTGCCCGAGGAATTACGTTACTCTGAACGAGGTACCCAAACTTACCTTGGAAGATCCAGTCGACAAGCTGGATTTTTCCACTGTAAGATAATTTTTTACCGCTTCACCTTGTGAGCAGTCCTCTGAGCTCGGCTAATAGGGCGTCACAATCACGATATATCTTATCGATTTCCCTCTCAATGGAGTGCCCAAGTACTTGACTGGGAGCTCGCTCACCTGGAAACCGAGTATCACTGCTAGTTCAGTTCTGTCCGACACACGCTTGGAGAAAATCGCACAGCTTTTGTCGCAATTTATTTTGAGTCCTGAAAATTATATGAATTCCTCCAGTACTTCACTTAATCCTCTTATCGATCTGTGCGACGCCTGATAAAAGAAAATGACGTAACGTTAGGGTATGGCTGAATCATTTTAGTTGGTGAATTCTTCCATCATTAATTGACAAAAAAAATTATAATCGCTAGGGTATGGCTTAGTTGAGAATCAAACCTGACCCAAAAAAGTTGATCGAATATGGATTGGGTTCGACCGGATGATTGAAATCGAGTGTGGTGGGAGAGAAATAATCTGTAACAACCGTTTTTTATTATCAGTCGTTAAAGAACATAAATTGAAAAAATCTCACGATAGTGCCTAAAATTGAGAAGAAGAATCTCTCGAAGGAGCTGAGATTGAAAAGAAAAATCTTCCGAAAGAGTTACAATCAACCAACATAACGCTGTCATGTGGCAATTATAACATAGTAATTTAAATTATTTAATTAATTCTAAAATAGTAAACCCAAGATAAAACTATTGAGAATACTAGCCCGACGATGATCGGAACTAAGAACACCGGTGATCGGAACTCCAAAAGTGATGATCATCTTTATTGATTTCGACCATTATTTATAGTATTGATTACAAGTATTATTTAACTAAACTAACTATAGTTACTTCTAACTAACTAACAAGTGTAGAATCAAAATTGTCGACATAGGATTATATTTTAATCATGTCAATTTAAACCCTAATTACACTATTAATCAATAGGGGGTAAATAAGTCAATCGATATTAAACCTAACTCTAGTTAATTAATTAATCATTTGAGTTAAGGGTTTAAGTCAAAGTTAAAAGTCAAATTGGGAGAATTGCATTTTCACCTTGAATATTATTATTTGGAATAATTGCATTTTCACCTTGAATATTATTATTTGGAATAATTGCATTTTTACCTTGAATATTATTATTATTATCTTTTGACACTTTATTCAAGGTATAATATTCCAAGGGGACAAAACACTATTCAAGTTTGAATTTATACAAAGATAAGATTCTCCAACAAACTCTATCCAAGAAAAACACTATTCAAGATAAGATCAAAGACAAAGCTTGGATTTATGTGAGAAATCAAGGAGCCATCCATTGAAGATCCAAGGGTGGACATTGAGTGGCCAAGGCTATAAATAGAAGGGTAATCCCCTCATTTTCACTCACCACACTACAAGCAAACTCAAGAGCTTTCACTCCACACTTGCCCACACGTTTTTGCCTCCAAGCTTCCAAGCTTTCAAGTGCTCAAGTGTCCTAGCTTTCCAAAGCTTCAAAAGCTCTTCAACTTCTTCTTCTAATCTTCTTGTTTATCTTTACAAGTAAGAAGTGTTGTTTGCTTTAATATTCCACTCCTCTAATCACCTCTTGTGTGTGTCCACTTTGGTTGAGAAGGTTGTCTCAATAGTACCAAAGTGTTAGAGAAGGTTTGTGAGCTCAACCATAAAGCTCTAGTTTGGTTTTATAGAGTTTCCGGGAAAACTCTTAGGTTGAGTCTACCTTTAAAGATTTCAGAGGTTTTTAAGAGTTCCTTGATACTCTAAGGTACTAACTTACCCGTAAAAGTTAAAGGTTCTTAAGAGTGCCCTTGATACTCTAAGGTGTGAGTCTACCCGTAAAAGACTGGTTCCTAAGCGAAGTAGCCTTAAAGCTTAGAGAGGTTTTTAAGAGTTCCTTGATCCTCTAAGGTACTAACTTACCCGTAAAAGTTAGAGGTTCTTAAGAGTGCCCTTGATACTCTAAGGTGTGAGTCTACCCGTAAAAGACTGGTTCCTAAGCGAAGTAGCCTTAAAGCTTAGAAAGGTTTTGCCATTACCTTTAGGCGAGTGAATTCCGGCAGTTGGTCGGGACTGGACTAGCCCTTGTTTGGGTGAACCAGTATAAATCTCTTGTGTTGTTCTCTGTTAATTATAGTTTTATCTTTTGTTTAAAAAAACAACACTTAATTTAAAAAGATCCATCTTCCAGTTATCTGGTCAAACACAGAGGTTGACTACTTTACGCAGATCCCTCATCCAGTTACCTGGTCAACTATCTGAGGTTATATTCATTGCTTTAAATCCTTATATTTGTTCAAGTATTACTTATCATATTTATCCAGTTATCTGGTCACTTACTTGTTTATCAACTTATCCAGTTATCTGGTCACTTACTTGTTTATTAATATATCCAGTTATCTGGTCATTTACTCTACATTACAATTTGTGTTTTCAATATAACTTAGTATTCATATACTATAGTTGTGTGTAAAACACTATCAAGCAAGTTGACTCAGTATTCATATACTGTAGTAAGCTTCAGAGAGTAATACTTACATCATTATATCAATCAAAATCATAATATCCTTATATCATTACTTGTTCAACCATTTTTTATTTAGCATTTACAGGTAATTCCGCAATCAACCTATATAAATCGAAAAGAGGCTATTACCCCCCCTTATAGCCTCGGATCACGATCCAACAAGTGGTATCAGAGCCAAGTTTCGTTGAAGTCAGACTAACATCTTACAACAACAACTATGGCTTCAAATGGTGAAAACAGTACTGGTCTTGCATCGAACAAACCTCCCAGGTTCGATGGAGTAAAGTATGACTTCTGGAAGAACAAGATGAAGTTATACTTAAAGTCAATCAACAATGGAATCTGGAAAATCATATTGGAAGATTATGAGATTCCAACAAGCAAAGAAGAGACTTGGGGAGCAATGGATATCCTCAAGGAAAACAACAACTCAAGAGCATTGAATGCACTATATGGCGCTCTCAATATATGAATCTGAGTACAGCAGAATTCGATGCTTGGATACAGCTCACAAGGTATGGAAAGCTTTGGAGGATTTACATGAAGGAACCTCCCACGTCAAGGAAAATAAGCTACTACATGCCACTTCTCAATTCGAAAGATTCTCTATGAAGGAAGATGAGACTATCGCAGAAATGAACATTCGACTATCACAAATAGTCAATGATCTGGCTGGACTAGGGGATCCAGTAACTGAGAAAAAGCAAGTGAGCAAGATTCTAAGAAGCCTTCCAAACAAATACTACTCAAAGAGGAATGCTATCCAAGAATCTCATGATCTGAACAAACTCACAGTGGTAGAACTTTGCGGAAATCTGATGGCCTATGAAGAGGAAAGATTTATCTCTAGAGCAAAAGAGGAGAAAAAGGACATTGCTCTCAAAAGTCAAAGCGATAATGAATCATCTGATGATGACTTGGCAATGCTCACAAATCATTTAAAGAGATATCTCATAAAAAGGAAAGAAAAGAGAAATTCAAGGATAGACTATCAGAATTCCGACAGAAAAGTGAGTGAAAACCACAAAGACTCAAAGGAGCCCATCTGCTACTTGTGCGACAAATCTGGACACATCAGACCTGAATATCCTCTACTAAAGAAAGAAAAAGCGCATCAAGTACACTGGTCAGATTCTGAGTCAGATCAAGAAGACTGCCTCATGGCTCATGAGAACGACTCTGAGGTAAACTTTACAAATACTAGATTTAATTCATTAGAAGAAGCATTTCTAAAATTAATGGATAAATATAAAGCTGAGAAAAAATTAAGTAAATCATTAAGACTAGAATGCATGAATAAATCACATATTGATCACTCAATAGAATTAGAAGAATCACAAAAAGAATGCATGTTATTAAAAGAAGAAAATCATAAACTCTCAAGTAAAATAAAAAGGGGAGATGAAAAAATTAAAACACTTAAGAGTCAAAATTTTGAATTACTTGATATTCTAGAATCTGAAGAAAAGCAACCCAATGAAATAAATGATGATAGGGTTGAATTGTTAGAATTAAAAATAGATAATTTTGAGGAAATCATTAGAAATAAAGAAAAAGAAACAATCATGCTTAAAACTGAAATAGAATCTAAGGATAAACTCATACTTGAGCATGAAGAAACTTTACAAAAATTATCTGAAAAATATAATAGCATGCAATTACAAACTAAAAGAATAAATGAGAAAAATAGTGTTCTTCAAAAATTCTTCAATAGTTCATCCAAGTTAAATAATATGTTGCAAGGCTCGAACTTGGGTCAAAAGAAATTTGGCTTAGGGTTTGAGTCAAATGCACCTATTAACAAAACCTTAAATGCCACAACTTATAATGATCATTTTGTAAGGGAATCTAGTTATACAAAACCTTTGCATGCTTCAATATATAATAATTATTCTAGCAATACAAAGTTCATTCATCTTAAGAAAAAGAAAAATCATTCTAAGATGAATCATCCAAAGCAAAGATGGATGACTAAAGATGAGTTACGAAACTATAAGCAGATTAAATATGTTAATTCATCAGGACCCAACTCAGTATGGGTACCAAAAGATCTTTCAACTTTTTCAGGAAAAGCATGTGTCAAAATGGATGTTCGACAGTGGATGCACAAGACACATGACCGGGGAATCAAGTCTACTAAACGACTTGATAGACTTACCTACTACTAAAAAGGTTAAGTTCGCCGATAACAATGAAGGTACAATAGTAGGTAGGGGTAATGTAGGAAATACAGAAAAACCATTCTTAAAAATGTATACTTAGTAAATGGTCTAAAACACAACCTGATTAGCATAAGTCAATTATGTGATATCGGTTGTGTAGTAAAATTTGAAAAATACAATTGTTCTATCACTAACTCTGAGGGAGTTATCATTCCCAGAGGATATAGAAAAAGCAATGCTTATTCTATAAACTTTGATAAATCTAAACCAACTCATGACTTCTGCATGCTTGCTGCAAGTGATGAGAAAGTTCTGTGGCATAGACGACTAGGTCACACCAGCTACTCAAAGCTATCTAGATTATCTAAAGAAGAATTAGTAACCGGGTTGCCTAAAATAGCTTATGAAAAAAGTAATATCTGTGATGCTTGTCAAAAAGGAAAGCAACACAAAAGCTCACTTAAATCCCTCACAAAAATAACCACTTTTAGACCCTTAGAACTTCTTCACATGGACTTATTTGGGCCAACCCAAATCCAAAGCCTTGGAGGAAAAAGGTTCACCTATGTAATCATTGATGATTATTCCCACTATACATGGGTGTTCTTTCTAAGAAACAAAAATGAAACCTTTGGTGAATTTTCTAAATTTTGTACCCTAGTACAGAATGAAAAAGGTTTATCTATCATAAAAATCAGAAGTGATCATGGAGGAGAATTTGAAAATTCTGACTTTGAAGAGTACTGTATATCCAATGGGATAAAGCATGAATTTGTTGTTTCTCAAGCTCCACCTCAAAATGGAATAGTAGAAAGAAAAAATCGTACTCTTCAAGAAATGAGTAAGTCTATGTTACAAGAACATGACTCCCCTCAATATCTATGGGCAGAAGCTATAAGCACTGCCTGTTACACTCTCAATAAGGTAATCATTAGAAAGACCTTAAAACGCCCTATGAACTTTGGAATAACAGAAAACCCAAAGTTTCATTCTTTAAAGTATTTGGGAGTAAGTGCTATGTTCTCACAACAAGGGGAAACCAAGATAAATCAGCACAAAAATCTGATGAAGGAATCCTGGTTGGATACTCAAAAAGGAACAAGGCATATAGAGTCCTTCACAAAGAAAGACAAACATTGATAGAATCCCTACACATTGACTTTGATGAGTCCATCTCTGTTCCAAACACAGAAGAAGGAGGAATTAAAGTCATTGAACAAATACCATCTGACACTCCCATAGAAAGAGATGATCAAGAAATAATCATCTCTGAACTTCCATCAAATAGGAATCTCAGAAACTTAGACTCCGCAGAACAAATCATTGGAGATCAACACATTAGCATACAAACAAAATCATTTATACAAGGCAACTATGTCCTAGATTGCTTTGTATCTCAAATAAAGCCTAAGTAGATCTATATGCATATGAACTTAACATGATCTAATGCTATATAAACATACATGCTTTTATCATTCACATGCTAAGCTCTACACGCACATAACTCAATAGACATAGTAAGATCTAAATGCATATCTATCATATCAATCACGTTAATACATGCCTACACATTGATTTATATGCTTCTATAAAATATATGATCTGATAAATGCTTGGTTTATAAAATCTCCTATGAAATATTCAACTACATAATCATCTGAAACAATCAGTTATATACTATGTGATTGTGCTTTCATTATTCAACTCGTTGATTCATACATATCATATGCACTCATCATGCTTACATACAATCACCTACCAAACAGTTGATTATCTTTGAATGATGCCATCTTTTTAATACTAGTTAGAGAACTATATGACATACAATCATAAACATGAATATTTCCTTACTAAACTAGCTAACTCACAATCAATTCATGAAACTAATCCTATACATGCCTGTTTTACGTATTACAAACCATCTGTATGCTTATAATCTTTTGATAAATACATATAGTATGCATGCAAAGTAAAATGAATCTACCTACATATGAGATGTACAATACATGCATGAAAACTTCAAAACAACTCATTATATGCCACGATTATACATACAAGATGAACACTCAAAGATTGGTGACTCATGCCATGTTGCTTATATTATAAATCTTATACATATATCACTAATCACTTGCATACTAAGTTCAAGATAATCAACGTACTCGACTTATGCTTAAAACTAGTTGACTAACATGCCATGTCACTACGAAATTCACATGAAATACCCAAATCTATATATCTAATTTAAGAACAGGTGGGATGGGCAAACATGCCAATTGTCAAAACTTGGTATGACAAATCTTCTTTGTCTTGAAAATCCAAACATTCTCGACTTTGGTGAAAGAAATTCCAAACTCATGCCTGCACATTCCGGCAACCTCGGTATTGAAAATTCAGCCACCATACTCAACCCATCACAGCCAGGTCAATCAGTCACTCATCCTACAAACACCATACCTGATATGTGAGTTGAACAGCAACGACAACACCACCTGCAAGAGTTAAGATAAAGCAAAATCAGGAATGCGTCGATTACTACAAAAGGTATGTGTTTAAATAAATTATATATGAAAAACATATCTAAAATCAGATCTTGCAAACATCTGAAAAGACAAAACTTCTGTCTAAAAATCTAATTAGGACAAGTCTGTTCATATCCACCAAGTAGGGTTTATTGAAAAACAAACCCTAAAAGCTGCTAACCATCCAAAAGTTTGACACAAAGCTGGCTTGATCATCACGTGAAAAGATCTACAGGCAATGTCAGCTAATCTGAACAGATCTTTAAACCTAAAAAGGAGGTTTATTCAAAATACTATATAAGGATAGGAAGAACAATCAAATACATATCTTCTTCTTCCTAAAACCAGTTTGTCCCAAGGATGTTGATTCAAGAAATCAATCCTGAGAAGAAGGAACTAACAATCATACCAGACTGTCCTTCCAGTCCGGTATACAACCCCAATCCTTCAAGCAGCAACCCTATCCGGAAGAAACGCACCAGAAAGATTCCAGTATCAGAAATGTTCCAAGGAACACCAACATGGATCTCTCCAATAGCCAAGTTTTCCTATAATCTCATTCTCGAGCAAAGAATGATCTTTGAGGAACCTGTTCTACTCAGATCTCTCAACTGCAAGGTGATTGAAGGGCTGCTAAACTTCAACAGGCTCACGGACTACCTTGAGAACATAGGGCAGCTCAGGATCTACAAATCCGAGTTGGCTCAGTTCTATGCAAATCTCAAGTATGAGACAGTAGGTACTCAAGTGATCACCACCAAGGTAAATGGAATATGTCTCATTCTAAGAGCTGATAAACTTGGAATATGGATAAACCTACCCAACAACGGAGTGAAGCTTCAAAACTACAAAAGCCTGGATGAGCTACCTTTTAAGTGCAGCTGGGAGATTCTCTGGAATACTCTCACCCATAGGTATAACCCTAAGAGCACTGATAAGATTCTGAATACAATGCTCATACCAGAAGCCTCAATCTTTTTGAAGATCATCTCTTACAATATATATCCTCAAGTTGAAAATAGAGAAGAACCATCAACGTTGATCTTAGTAGCAATTTACTGCTTGCTGTCAAAGATCAGAGTGAACTGGGTATCACTGATCATGCACAATCTGGCAACATCAACCAAGAACACTGGAGCTCGCTACTACCCAAGGATGCTCTCAAAACTCTTTAGTCCAGGGTTCTTTGGAATTCCACTCTATCCACATCCAATCATATCTCACATTCAACCATTCACTGCAAGCTCCTTCCAAAAGACTTGGAGAAACACTTATGATCCAAACTCACAAAACACTAATGTGTTTTTGAATGAGGAAATCATAAGGGTTCGACATCAAGTAAGGATGCTGGAGAAAGGAATGGGAGATCTGGAAGAGATGGTTTCCATAACAAGGCAACAGCTAGATGTTGAGAGAGAATATAACCTGGAGCTGGCTAACCTATTTCATGAGTTTAGCTCCAAGGTCATCCCAACCATGCACCACCATGACTGAACTACATCTGCCCTAAGAAGTATTTTGATGTTTTGAGTACTTATATTTTGTGTTTGTTTTTCTGTTATTTTGGAGATCCATTCATGGATCGTAGTCTCATTGAATATGAGATCAATCCTGTCATGTATCACCCCTTCTATTGAAATGAAAATTCGTTTTATGATTTTAATCATCTAAGCTTATCAACATAAGGGTATGCATGCATAAAGAAAACATAATATTAGCAATATCAAAAATTTGAGGGCTGCATGGACATTAGTTAATACTTCAAGGTATAAAATTAAAATTCTTTTTGAAAGTATTAATCGACTTTTCAAAGTCTTAAACTTTGAAACTTCAAGGGCTTAAACATAAACTTTTTGAAACTTAAAATAATTCACTGAAAACTTAAGGATTAAAATTATATTTTTAAGTGAATACAAAGTTTTGTGAAACTTCAAGGACTTAAACGTAAATTGTTTATGAAGTTTTAAGATTCACTAAAACTTAAGGGTCAAAATGATAACTTTACAGTGAATATAAATTTATGTAAAACTTCAGGGACTTAGAATCAATATTTACAAGAAGTTTTAATCAAAAAATTACTTAGAAATATTTAATACTTCCAAGGTTTAAAATGAAATTTTTTAAGTATTAATCTAAGTATTCATTATAACTTCAAAGGGATTAAATTATCTATGAAGTTTTTCATTGAAACTTAAGGGTTCAAAGGATATCATTACAGTGAATATTTAGTTAAAACTTCAGGGACTTAAAATTAATATTTACATGAAGTTTTCAAATTGAAAAGTGCTTAGAATTAGTTAATACTTCCAAAGTTTAAATGAAATATTTCAAGTATTAATCTAAGTATTTATTATAACTTCAAAGGGCTTAAATGAAATTTTGTTTTAAGTGAAGTTTTACTACTAAGGCTTTAAGGACTGAAATGAAAATTTTAAATCTTTTAAAACTTAGTGAATATTTACATGATTATATTTGTCACTAAGACATAGATTTTAAAATTTTAAATGCTCAATTTCTTCTTAAAGCAATTAGTGAATATTATGGATTTATACATATCATTCACTAATATCTCATGGATTATAACATTATAAAATCTTTAATCCATACATGTTAAGATCATCTTCATCCATAACACACACATGGATTATTATTCATTGCATGATCTTAACACAAGGTAATTTAAATTATCATATCATACTTGCCTTATAATGTATATCAAAATTGGCTTCAATCCAATATTTTATCAATGAGCATAAATTACATGTTATTTCTCCTATATGATTGACTAACACTCTTATAAGCAAGACGTCACATTTGGTCAACCACACAAATCAAATTTGTGATCAAAGCTCAATAAGGTATGAAGTTTTATTTTCTCCACAAATTAGATATGTCCTATCATTAAGGGGGAGATACTTCACAGGTATCTATTTTTAACTTTGTCGATATCTTATTGTTTTAAGGGGGAGAAATCATGCATGATCCACTGCTTTTAAATTGAATATTATGGGTCAATAATTCAGGGGGAGCATGCTCATAAGGGTAAAATAGAATATTGACCAGACATGAGTTAAAACATATATGTCATCGACAAAGGGGGAGAATATAAAATCAAAATTGTCGACATAGGATTATATTTTAATCATGTCAATTTAAACCCTAATTACACTATTAATCAATAGGGGTTAAATAAGTTAATCGATATTAAACCTAACTCTAGTTAATTAATTAATCATTTGAGTTAAGGGTTTAAGTCAAAGTTAAAAAGTCAAATCGGGAGAATTGCATTTTCACCTTGAATATTATTATTTGGAATAATTGTATTTTTACCTTGAATATTATTATTATTATCTTTTGACACTTTATTCAAGGTATAATATTCCAAGGGGACAAAACACTATTCAAGTTTGAATTTATACAAAGATAAGATTCTCCAACAAACTCTATCCAAGAAAAGCACTATTCAAGATAAGATCAAAGACAAAGCTTGGATTTATGTGAGAAATCAAGAAGCCATCCATTGAAGATCCAAGGGTGGACATTGAGTGGCCAAGGCTATAAATAGAAAGGTAATCCCCTCATTTTCACTCACCACACTACAAGCAAATTCAAGAGCTTCCACTCCACACTTGCCCACACGTTTTTGCCTCCAAGCTTCCAAGCCTTCAAGTGCTCAAGTGTCCTAGCTTTCCAAAGTTTCAAAAGCTCTCCAACTTCTTCTTCTAATCTTCTTGTTCAACTTTACAAGTAAGAAGTGTTGTTTGCTTTAATATTCCACTCCTCTAATCACCTCTTGTGTGTGTCCACTTTGGTTGAGAGGGTTGTCTCAATAGTACCAAAGTGTGAGAGAAGGTTTGTGAGCTCAACCATATAGCTCTAGTTTGGTTTTATAGAGTTTCCGGGAAAATTCTTAGGTTGAGTCTACCTTTAAAGATTTCAGAGGTTTTTAAGAGTTCCTTGATACTCTAATTTACTAACTTACCCGTAAAAGTTAGAGGTTCTTAAGAGTGCCCTTGATACTCTAAGGTGTGAGTCTACCCGTAAAAGACTGGTTCCTAAGCGAAGTAGCCTTAAAGCTTAGAGAGGTTTTTAAGAGTTCCTTGATACTCTAAGGTACTAATTTACCCGTAAAAGTTAGAGGTTCTTAAGAGTGCCCTTGATACTCTAAGGTGTGAGTCTACCCGTAAAAGACTGGTTCCTAAGCGAAGTAGCCTTAAAGCTTAGAGAGGTTCTTAAGAGTTTCCTTGATACTCTAAGGTTTTGCCATTACCTTTAGGCGAGTGAATTCCGGCAGATGGTCGGGACTGGACTAGCCCTTGTTTGGGTGAACCAGTATAAATCTCTTGTGTTGTTCTCTGTTAATTATAGTTTTATCTTTTATCTAAAAACAACACTTAATTTAAAAGATCCCTCTTCCAGTTATCTGGTCAAACACAGAGGTTGACTACTTTACGCAGATCCCTCATCCAGTTATCTGGTCAACTATCTGAGGTTATATTCATTGCTTTAAATCTTTATATTTGTTCAAGTATTACTTATCATATTTATCCAGTTATCTGGTCACTTACTTGTTTATCAACTTATCCAGTTATCTGGTCACTTACTTGTTTATCAATATATCCAGTTATCTGGTCATTTACTTGCGTATCAATATATCCAGTTATCTGGTCATTTACTCTACAATATAATTTGTGTTTCCAATATAACTTAGTATTCATATACTATAGTTGTGTGCAAAACACTATCAAGCAAGTTGACTCAGTATTCATATACTGTAGTAAGCTTCGAAGAGTAATACTTACATTATTATATCAATCAAAATCATAATATCCTTATATCATTACTTGTTCAACCATTTGTTTATTAAGCATTTACAGGTAATTCTGCAATCAACCTGTATAAATCGAAAAGAGGCTATTACCCCTCCTTATAGCCTCGGATCACGATCCAACACTTACATCTTCCTCTTATTCATATTTGATATACCATTCTCCAGTTTTTGAGTTACTTTGTATTCCTCAGTCCTACCAGGTTTGTCCTTTTCATCACCCGTTCTCGGTTTCTTCCTCTTCAGTTTCTTCATTTTTTTTTTCATTTCTCCTATTGTCTTCGTCCTCAGATTGTTTACCGTCCTCGGTTTTTTCATTCCCGTTCTTGGTATTTTCATCATCGTGACTTACACTAATGTATCAACATGAATTTATCATCACTTTCATAATTTAAGACTTGTCGTCATTGTTAATATGTGTCGTAGATCATTTACTTGATTAGATTTCGAGAATAATTAACTATTTTCGAAGCACAAAGAATGGAGTATGGGATCAATGGTCCAGAGCCTCTGATCGATCGACTGTGAAGGCCTCTACACCAAAGTCCATCGATCGACTAGTTTGGAATCGACTAGATGAACACTGATGAGAACACCACCCTCATCAAATATAAATAACAGTGTAATACCAATTACAGCAAAACAATTACATTTTCCATTGAATCGTGTGTTGTAACATTGGTTTCTAGAGCATAACAAATCACTGTTATTAGTTTCCGTAATTTTGTTTCCTTTTTTCGTAGTCAGCGATAGAAGAAAGTATATGATTGCGTTCAGGCAATCACAAGGCTCTCCTTCGTCAGACGATTTTTCTCCCCCTTAGAAATCCTTCACTAATACTCATCATTTTTGCAGGATTATTTTTCTTCTGAAAAGTATTAATGATAAATTTTCACAACTGATTAAATGATACGACCAAACTTTGGCATTATTTTATCAGTGACGGTCTATAAGGTCGGTATTGGTGGCGAATATGCAGATATATGATGACGGTCTGACGGAAATCCACCACCGTACCGATACTTTATTGACCAGTGAAAGAACCATGATCCAGATCTATAAGCTCATTGTACTTTATTAGATGTTTTGTCACAAATAATAATGGAATAAATACATGGTCACGCGACTAGAGTGTTAGACAGTAGTTTTCTTTGCACTTAAGTGATCTAATTATTTTATATAATCTTATTATATATATATTTATATTAATTAATTAGTTAGAAATGTATGTTGATAGAACATCTATTGGTGTTAAATTAATGTGATTATTTAGTCATTTAAGAAGTATATAGTATATTAATATTTAATAAGTATTAAAAATATACTGGGGATGTAGCTCATATGGTAGAGCGCTCGCTTCGCATGCGAGAGGTACAGGGTTCGATTCCCTGCATCTCCATTTTATTTTGACAAACCATATTTTCTTTCATTTAATTAATTATGCATTTACGATGATAATAACCCTCCAGTCAAATCCAGCATTATTTGTCAATTGTTGACTAGTGTGTCAAGTTGTGAATTCTACTCTTGACTAGCTTGAGCTATTATGCATTTACATAAAAAGAAGAGAAATTATGCAAAATCGTGTAAAAAGAAGAACAATTTCATAATTTACTTATTCAAATAGTTATTATTACACAATCATATCATTACATTCAGTTTTATTTTACACATACTTCAAAATTAAATTCCATAATAGATTGCCACGTCATTAAATCTGTATTTTTCCCGCCATCATTTTATTTTTCAATTCAGTCCTCCGGTTGCTTCTCAATATAATCCTGGTTATTATAAGGACTGAAAGCTTCCGACAGCCATCCTTTCTTCCTCCAGCTTCCCCATCCCATCTCCTCGCACATCTCATCACTGTGATTGATGCTGTATGTTGAGATGCAGTGTCTCTTATAGAACCTCGTCGTCCTCCTCATGATCTCCGTCTCCTCTTTGGTCCGTTCCAACATCGTCTTCACGCTTGGTAGCTCGATCTGCTCGTTAAGAAGCCGCGAAAGCCATTTACACCGAAGCTCAGATGTGTGGAGATTCGATACGCTCTCTATGTACCCAACGAACGCCATGTGGGGTATCTCTGGATGGATCATGCCCCTGTATAATGGAAGTACACCGGAAGGATCGTCGATCAAACCACGGTAAGGTTCCGGCAGTACCAATTTAAGCTTCGCCTTACCGTCGTAACCAGTTGCGAGGAGTACCAAGTCTGCTTCTAATTTTGTACTTCCATCATCTAACAGAACACCACCTTCCCAGAAGCACCAGTCCGGTGACGCAGGTCTCTCGAAACGAATCATTCCCCGGTCGGCCTCATCGAAGAAAGTGTCGGGAAGTATGGCCATCTGGCACGATGCGTAATCTTCTAGGAAAGGATGGTCGGGTTTGAGTCCGTATTTTCGTAATGGAAGCTTCCAGGTGAGATAAGATTCTATGAACTTGGAAACGAACTTTCTCAAGGGATCGGAGAGGTTGCAGATGACTGATCGGAGGAATCCTTGATTTGGTCTCTCGTAGAGGAACTGTGAGAACCGTGTGGAGAAGAACAAGAAGAACGGAAGTCCCCAGATGGAATACGAAGGAACTATCCAATGCAACGAGCGTACAATCATAGTGCATGGTTCCCCTTCTTCTCCGGCATTTGCCTGTGCACATTCGAGAGCTAAGTCTATTGCAGATTTCTTGTAACCGACGACAACTACCTTCTTTCCTTTAAGAAGCTCCACCGTTTCCTCCTTCTTAAGCTTGCAGTAATCCATGGAATGCATGACTTTTCCATTGAAAACTCCTGGACCTTTCTCCGGAGGAAAAACCGGAATGTTGGCGATATCACCGTACTTACCAATGCACATCACCACAAACTCGAATTCCTGCCACTTAACTCCTCCCGATGAACTATCTTCCACGCCAATTTTCCAGATGGGTTGACCTATCGGACGTCTCCAATATTGATCAGAATGATTGACGTCGTCATTGAGGAGGAGGTGTTTGATCTCGACGACCTTATTTTGGAAACGGATAAACTTCCAGAGATCAAAGTGCGTGGCATACCCATCAAGGTAGTCCAGTATCTCGATGTGGGAAGGGAATGACGAGTTTTTCCGATCCTTCCACTGATAATCGGAGAACTCATAGTCCATTCTCGGCGTCTGAAGTTTTGTGGAGTGATAGGAACAGTGTTTCCACACCCCACCAATGGAATCTGTTGCCTCGAACACAACTGGGTTAAACCTGGCAAGTTCCTTCGCCGCCGCCAGCCCACTTATCCCGCACCCAATGATCGCCACCTTTGGGTCGTATCGACCGGGATTCACTTTGCCGCCGTCCATTTTCAATGCCTTAACTGCTAACTAATCAAGCACCCTTCGAGATTCGATGGAGATTCTGATCGAGGTGAGTAAAATTAAGTTGAACAGCCATGAATATATAGAGAGAAAATTAATTAAAGATTTGATAAATAAAAACAAACGGAATTTTCTTTGCAATTGCGTGGAAAATTAATTAAAATGAATTAACAATTAAACATGCGTGTTAATTTTAATTTAAATTCGAAGCTTGTTTTCACATGGAAGACTTAATTTACTTGTTAAAACCATGCAACTGCTCGTACAAGCTTCACATGCAGACATCTCTTTCAAGTCAATTATAACTAATTCAAACCTTAAACTTGTTTTGTTTTATTTTATTTCAAACATTTTTGGATTTAAATTGAAACACCAAAGTAATTGAAGTAATATTAAAATTTAGTGGAAAAGATCAATAACAAACAATATGGATTAAAGAGTTTAGGTTTAATCAGTTGCTTAAATTAATTGTAATTAATTAGATAAGTATCGGTTTTAGTTAATTACTAATAGTTTAAATAACATTTAATAAACACTAAAAATATTTTAATTTAAATCATTCATCATTCTTCTTCCTACGTCTTCCCAAAATTCGGCGACCTCGCGTGCCATTGAATATTGGGATCCGACCATCGTCGCTGCCATCCACGCCGAAATTCAATATGGTATCAATCGAAGAAGTGACGTCCGTCCTCGATTCCACAAACAAATACTACCGGTCTAATTACGAAAGCAAGTAATTTATTGATCAAAAGAAGAAAAAACAGCCAAAATGGACCATGTCCACTTGTTTAGGGCAGCCGAAGCTTAGTTTTAAAATTCAGAACTAATCCCAACTTAGGGTTTAACAAACATTAAATAGTCTAAGAAATAATGGGCTGAGATTTATTAAACCAACAACGAAAAAAAATAATTACTCCTCCATAGCAAAGTCTTTGAAATAGCCCGGTAGCTCGTTAGGCCTCTTTCCCAAGTCCAGGTACGTGTTCATTACTTCCCTCAAGTGCTTTCATAACATCTAGTGAAGTATCATCTCCAGATGTGCCACCGTGTTTGCCTTCCTCGTCCATGCCGTATGACATGTCTTCCCAGTCTGTATCGTCGTCATCAGGTAACTCGCTCTCCGATAACTTATCTTTCCCATCCGATGTCTGTTATTTGAGTTCGACGTCTTATAAAAGTAGATCCCTTTGTAACATGACTTTATCACCAACCAAACGAAAAAACACAAGCGCCCCGCGTCAACTGCAGATGAGACTTCCGATACCAGCGAGAGTGTTCATCTTGGGTCTGATACGATCAGATGAATGAGAAATCGAATTGATTAAATCATTCAACGTTTTCCCGTAACTTTCATTAATCATCATCAATGTATATTTATACTACTGATTATTAACTAACAACTAATTAACAATTAATTATTAACTAATACAGTTAACTAATTATTAGTTGTAACTACAACAACTAATTAGTCTTTTATACTCCCCTTCAAATTGAACGTTTCTTTGATCGTTAAATTTGCTTTCCATGGTAAATTGTATTGTGACGTCTCTTGAGATGCTATTAAATTTTTTCTGATACCAAATGAGAAATCGAACTGATTGAATCATTCAACGTTTTCCTGTAATTTTCATTAATTATCATCAATGTATATTTATACTACTGATTATTAACTAACAACTAATTAATTAACAATTAATTATTAACGAATACAGTTAACTAATTATTAGTTGTAACTACAATAACTAATTAGTCTTTCATAAGATGCATTCGCAAGGAGCCTCACATGTACATCTTTTCGGAAAAGAAAGATCAAACATTCTTCCACTCACTCTGCTAGCCACGCATCTGCCCTCCATGACAAAACATCGGTTTATTAACTCACCTCTGGTGACCATCCAGGAGCTCAGATGGTGTCAGATTAATTAATATGTGAGACTAATTACAATACATGAGCTAATGCTATGCGTTTTTCTCTTGTTTCAAGGAGGAAGCTCCCATTTAAAACCCGATTAACCGGTTATGGCTGACCGGTTTTCCGGTTAGACCGGTTAACCACTGGTTAACTGATAGGGGTATTTTCGTTTTTTTAAACAGATTTCCTATTATATATCTATTCACTGTTTCTGTTTTTATCAATGTTTCCTGTTTATATCCATGTTTATATAAATAAAAATATCACAAACAATATAATTCAAAATAGTAATTCAACAATGTAATTCAAAATAGTAATCCATTAATGTAATTCAAAATAGTTTAAGCCCAAGATATCTAAATATCATCATTTTCTACGTTTCGAGCCCTTCTCGTGTAGGCTCCAACTCTTTCATGTATTCCCATAGCTTCCTCTACTGTAGCCCAAGTGATTAGTCCATCATCTGTGTACACAAACACATTGGATGCTCCTTCAATTCCGGTCATCCATTCACTAGAAAAGTTCAATTCTTCAAGACATATGGGATCATATTTGATTGCACCTTCCTCTTCAAGTAGTTTAGCCCTTTCACTTCTTTCATGGAGTTTTGCGTTGTAATTGACGAACACTAGATCATTCAGTCGATTCGCCTCAAGTCTATTTCTTTTTTTGTATGAATCTACAAAAAAATGAAATGGAGAAAATTATAAAAGAATGTACTTCATTCAATCATTTAGTGGTTCACACAATTGACTATTTGAGTGATTCACAAATTCGAATGTACTCCAATTACGCTCGCAACTAGAGGCAGAGGCACACAATCCAAGTATTCTCATAGTTATATTTTTCAACTCGGGTATAGAAACCCCGGCCAATGGTATCCCACCATGTCACTAAAAAAAATTCAGACCTTGAATGTCATTAAAAATTTAGAATTTAAATTCATACTCTAAAATTTATATGAATTTCAGAATTCAATATACCTGGATCTATAAAGGTCGATGATTTGATAGTCACGGCATTTCCAAACCTTCCATGTTTTTTTTGTAGAAGACTGAATCAAACACTATTTTAGTTCGAAGATTCTCATCTTCAATCATTCTTTCCATACAATCCTCAAAAGCTTCCTCACAAGCATCGACATCTAGATCAATGAACTACAAAAATTTAGAATTTTAGAGTTATGAAATTAAAGTAATGTTATTTAATTTCATTAGTACATTCTTAACTCATAAAATGATTTTGGATTCAGAAATGCACCCGCTTTAAACAGAGGACTTTGGAAATGTTTATCTCATCTTCTTTTCATGATCTCTCATATTAGTTTGTAGTCTCTCTCCACATTGTTGAAATTGTTTTAACACATTCTTTTGCCATTTTGAAACCCATGTAGACATAACCCATGACAGGTTTTCTTTCTGAATATACCAACCTAAGCAATTCCACAAGTGGTTTTGTAGCTAGACAAAAATCCTCAATTGCCTCCCAAAATAAAGAGTTGATCATCAATCTTTGGACAGTAGTATGGGTTGTTACCTTTGTTCTTGTACTTCTCCCAATTGAAGTGTTTTAAAACATCTTTTTGTTCCTTCAAACTTTCTAATATTAGGTATACAGACGCAAATCTAGTAACGCCACAACAAATAAGTTCTTTGAAGCCACTAGGAAATCACTATGAAGGTACGTGTGGTTGTAAATGTGAGTTTCCTTGCATTTTTGATAACTTTTGCATATTTTGGGATTTTACCAACATCCTTAATTGTCAAATCCAACACATGTGCTACGCAAGGAGTCCAATACAAATGCTTGTACTTTTCCATTAACATCTTTCCAGCCAATACATAGTTGTTTGCGTTGTCGGTACTAATTTGAACCGCATTGTTCACTCCAACCTTTTGCATTGCATCGTCAAGAGTTTTCGCGACGTAATCGACAGTTTTCGATTCAGATGATGCATTGATTGAATGCATATAGAAGGTCCCCGCACTTGAATTCACTAAGAAGTTGATGATACTTCTGTTGCGTCAATCGGTCCAACCATCAAACATCAGTGTACAACCCCCACGTTTCTAAGCCTTCTCATATTGTTTGCAAATTTCTTTGGTGTTCGTAACTTGCCTCTTGAGAAGGGGTACTCTTAATTGATACATTGAAGGTGGCTTATAGTTTTTGCCAAATCTATCAACGGCCTCAAGCATAACCTATGAAATTAAATTAAGAACTGATTACGAAAAAATCAGACTTATTAAACCATCTTAAAAATTCAGAAAACTAATTTCATACCTCAAAAAGTGGATTGCGAACCACATTGAAAAGAATTTCACTCGGATAAAAAAATTCAGCCACTATGTCGTCCACAATAGTCTTGGCTTTCTTTTTCATATGATCTTCAATTGATGATTGTTTCGACTTCGAAGTATTCCTTTTTCGAACAACGTCATGGACTATTTCGTTGTCTTCCAAACCCAAAGCATTCATTTTTTTTAATAATCCAGAAGTTGATAATTTTGTGTTTGATCCTAGCACACTTGATTTTGAAGTCTAAACTGCTTTATGCGATTTCTTTGATTTCTTGCTTAATTTGATTATATTGATGATGGGAGCCTTGTCTTTCCTCTTCTTTTTCCCCATATATTCCAGCAATTCATTTACAATTTCAATGGTTGTAAAATGACATTTTTGAACATTATTCGTACCATGAGTATCTTTGGTAAGATGTTCCTTCAAACGTCCAATTCCACCACTGTTGGTTTTTCCACACAAAAGACATTGAACTTGATAGGACTTCGAGAAGTCGTTGATAACTCCATATTTCCATGCCAAATCTGTAAATTTATTAGGTCTTTTCGATTTATCCGAAATTACCTCCACCGGTATGGATTTATGGTACACAATATTAGGATCTAGTTGAAAAGAATTTTTGGCAGCAACATTAACATCAGGTTCAACAGTAGTGGTTGAAACAGGTTCAGCAGTAGTGGCTGGAATAAAATTGATGTCCGCGCTGTCCAGCAATTGTAATTCATCCTCTAATTCTTCCAAATCTATATATTCACATCATTTCCAGCTTCATTTTCACTGGATTCTTCACTTAAAAGAAGTACGTAATCGCTGGATTCTTGGGAAGACATGATCGTTGCAGTAGGATATTAATTCAGATCGTGGAAAGTGAAAAAAATGTGAAAGAAATGTGGAGGAAATGTGGAGGAGAAGAAAAAAAATTCTGATTGTGGAGAGTTAAAGAAATATGGAGGAAATGTGGAGGAGAAGAAGAAAATAAAATGGAGAAGGCAAATAAACGGCTAGGGTTTCTAATCACTTATAAAGGAGAGGCTTATAAAAAAAATAACATATTAAAATAAGGTTTTAAAATGACTCATTAAAATATTACATTAAAATAACATGTAATGGACTTTAAATGAGACATTTAAAAAAAAATACTAAAACATATTAAATAATACATTATTTTATTGAAATTGTGTCGGGTATTCGGGTACGGGTCATACCCGACCCGCCGACACATCTACCCGTTCCAACTAACCGGCTACCGATTTTTGATTTTTTACCGGTTAACCGTCGGTTTTTAAAGCTTGATTGTAACTACAACAACTAATTAGTCTTTCATAAGATGCACTCGGAGCCTCACATGTACATCTTCCTGGAAAAGAAAGATCAAACATTCTTCCACTCACTCTGCTAGCCACGCATCCGCCCTCCATGACAAAACATCGGTTTATTATTAACTCACCTCCGGTGACCATCCAGGAACTCAGATGGTGTCAGATTAATTAATAGGTGAGACTAATTACAATACATGGGCTAACCTATGCGTCTTTCTCTTGTTTCAAGGAGGAAGCTCTCATTTATAAATAGGAAAGTAAAGAAACCTACAAATACTAAAGGAGATGAAATGGAAGCTTGGGAGACGGTCAATGGATTGATCTTATCTTGGATTATCAACGATGATAGTCCGCACATTGCTTCCACCCTCATTTATATTGAATCTACTCATGAAATATGAGAGGATCTTGAAAAAAGATACAAGCAAAAAAAATACACCCAAGACTAATCAACTAAAGTATGAGCTGAACAACTAATGTCAAGGTAATGATTCTGGTTTCGTTTATTTCGATAAATTTCAAAAAATTATGAAATGAGTTTGTAGAGCTAGATTATTTTGATATGTTATAATTATAACTCAATATACAATCAGAAATTAGAGAAAGACAAGGTCTATCGATTTTTATATTCGCATATAAACAATAAGTAATTAGTTATAAATAAATAACAATCATTCATCAATCCTTTTAATAAGTAAATATCAATAATATGGACTCTTTATCAGGTTTAAAGGATTATACACACAAGCACAAAGTCTGGATTGGCCCAGAAAGGAGAATAAAAGTTATAAACCTCTCCTCAACTACTCCTTCTCGGCCTTTCGTCGAGAATAATCCATTGGATACTGGATTTAGTATCTCTCCCACCCACAAGGAAATCCATTGGATCAAAATGGATTTTTAAAGTCAAATATAATCAAAATGGAGAGATAGATAGATATAAAGCTAGATTGGTAGCTCAAGAATTCTCCCAAATAGAGGGATTTAACTGCTATCATACATTTGCTCCAGTGGCAAAATTACCACTGTAAAAATACTAATAACAATTGCTACAAAAAAAATGGAATTTACATCAAATAGATGTAAATAATGTTTTTTTGTATGGCGACTTAAATGAAGATATATACATGAGACCCCCATTTGGTTTTCTTAAAAAGGAATATCAGAGGGTATGTAAATTAAAGAAATCTCTATATGGACTTAAGCAAGCTTCTAGGCAATGGTTTGCCAAGCTTAAGAATACACTTCTGAAAATGAATTTCAAGCCGGCAACGCGCATCCGGATTCCGGAGTAGTAAGTTATTCAATACTGTAAGATTCCGGAGTAGTACTAACTACTAAGTTATTTTTCATCCTTTTTACAAGTATGGACTATGTATTAATTACCTGAATCAGGTGGGAGAAAACGGGGCGGCCTGAATCTTACAGTATGTTTAATTAATTACCTGAATATTACTGATATATTTCTTTATTTTTCATCTTTTTCATCTTTTACATCCTTTATTTTTTTTATAAACTATAGATCAAATCTTATAAACTGATATAACATCTTACTCGATTTTAACGAATTCAATGGAGATAGCCTCAAATGCAAATGTTGTAGATGGGAATGACAATTTTATGAACTTTCATGCTATTTCTATAAATGATGAAGATGAAGATTGAAATCTGATTGTTTATGGTTATTTATAATTGTTTTCTTATAACTTATAAATTTTAATTGCCCATTACTTCATTTTTCATGTTTATATAGAATTATAAATTATTTTATAAATTTTTTATTGCAAATTTTTTATTTTTTTTAATTTGGTAGATAATTAGGGGGCGGGTCGCCCCGGATCCGCACCCCCGTCGTCGGGGCAGGGAGCCAGAGTACCTGACCCGCCTCGATCCGCTCCCCATTTTTTTAGGACCGGGGTGGGGTCGCCCCATTCACGACCCGCCCCGTTTTCACCCCTAGAATGAATGTATTGAATTTTTATAATCGATTTTATAAATATATCATGCTAAAATTTTATTTTTTAATTAGTATAAAAAAAAAATTTCACCTTCAACGAATCTCACCACTAGATGCGAGCTCATTGAGACTCGATCTCATTTGATATTTTCTTATCAAATATAATATTATAAACGAAACTGAAGTACTATCCATGTACATTTCGAAAAGCCTAAACGGATAAAGATACAGATTCAGAAATGGTATTCATTATTTTCATTATTAATCTTGTTAATGCGCAATTAAAAAATAAATGAATTTTTGATTTATCCTTAACATTAAAGTTACGTAGGACTAATAGGACGCAGCCAGGTAAGGCAAACTGAGATACCCTATTCTCTCAGTCCTCATCCAAAATGGTTAAAAAAATTGATTTGGTTAAAAAGAAAGAAAGAATATATTTTGATGGGAAAAACTTTAATCTATCGTATTCACTAAATTTTGCTTGTACAGATTCATTCTACAAACTCAAACCTTTTAAGAAAAATGCATTCTACAGAATACAAAATTAATAAGCAGCGCTTAGTAACAGACCAATTATGGAGAGATTAATAAAACCTTCAAAAACCAAGTGTATATTTGAAATACAATTAACACAAGTAGTATTTGAAAGCTCATTTGTTTAGTGATCATTGAAATATTTGAACTTCTAAATTCTGTGAATCTTGATCACCTGTTTTTGGACGATTCACTTCCCTTGCCTCGAAATGTCGAAAGTGAAAAGAAAGAACGAGGCACTGTGAGCATTTAGGAATAGATAATGCAGGCAATGTTAGAATCACATTATGAACTCTGATCTTTTTAAATAAAAATAACACACCACTTGTAAAATATTAATTCCTGACAGTTATCCTATTTTAGAAGTACCTTTCAGAGAGCTTCCTGACAGATTATCCTCCCTCATTTTAAAATTTGCAGGAGCGGTAGGAATGGACTTGTCAAAAGATGGATATTTTGCTGCAAGAGAATTATTCCAAAATAAAATAATTAATTAATTAAATATGGGTTGCCAGAAAAATGTAAAAAACTAGTAATAAACAAAACAATACACAGTTGTAATGGACTATGATAAGCCAACTACATTTACGAAACAATATGGACTTACAGATATGAATGAAACAAATTCAAATTACGATCTTAAACCGAAAAACTCATGCATGCAAAGGATGTAAAAAACTATATAAGACAATGCGTTAGCTACATACAAAACAATATCAACTTCCAGGTAAAAATGAAACATTTAAATAAATTGAAATTAGGATATTAAACCTATAAACACCAGCATGCAAAGGAGTTAGAAACTATACAATGATAAAACAATCAGCAAATCAATACTGAAATAATTATTTGATATTGGCAAAGTCGCAAAAAGATATGTTAAAGAAAAAATTAGGAAAAAGGAATGCAAAAACAACACCTTGTTCTGGGAAGATCTCACTGAAACTATCAAAGGAAGAGTGAAGTTGTGAGAAACCCATTCTGGACTTCCTCGTATCATCTGATTTTCGATTTACTTGATCACAACCATCTTCAGTGTCATCATCTCCTTCAGAATTTGTTGAGGCAGAAACCCAGTCATTTATAAGAGCATCTGGTCCTTTACTTTTCCTACCAAATTTAAGCAATCGTTTGAAACCTTTAGTAACATCCTTTTTTGATTGGTGGGATGTATTTGAAACAAAAACAGGTTTCTGAGCATTTCCCCATTTCTTCCTGACCTGAGCTGTGTCAGATTCCATCATCTGGCTCAGAGGATGAGAATTCCATTTTGGACTGCCAACAGGAGAATTCATAGAAGCATGAGCATCAGAAGTATCTTGTGCATGAGAAAATGAATGGTGAACTTGTGAATTCCATGGCATGGGGCTTTCTTCAGGTGATTCTTGTGTCATTAAATCAAACTTATTAAATCTGGACAATGGTGTAGCGGTTGTAGCCAATGGAGCAAGAGAGTTGTCCTCTACTTGAGAAAATGGCTCAGAAAGATGATCATTTTCCAATTCTTGATCTGAATTAATAAGTTTTCCATTATCTATCCTGAAAGTTTCTCCAGCGGTAATAATTTCAAATCCGTCCATATCCTCATTAATAACCCTACTTGATGAATATTCAATCTGAGAAATCAATTCAACTGATTTTCCTTCATTTCTTTGTTTCTCAGGGATCACTGCCTTTTTTAACTTGGTGATGCCAGAACCTGAACCAGGACCGATACCACTGCCTTTTCTAAGAAATGGTTTGGGCTCGATTTTAGTCCGTATTTGATGATGCCCATTCTTCTCTTTTGAATATTTCATTGGCAAGGAGCCACTATCAGACTTGAGAGTGGAGAAGTCTTTAAACAAAACAGAACCAGCATAGCTTTTTCTCATTGACTCAGATCTGATTGGTATGTCATCCTTGTCAAAGATTATATCTTCACTGATGCTTTTGCTGCGTGTATTAATCCTGTGTCGTGTGTGATTTGACGTCTTGGTAATCCCAGACACAGATTTAGTATGTTCCTTTCGCATGTTAGAAAAGTTTGGAACTGATTGGCCCAGAGGATTGACAGGCTGCACCCTCTGCTTTCCACCAGAGATTCTATACACAGAATTAGTTGGTGTGCTAGAAGGTTTAGGAAGTGGCATACCTGAGCCTCGTGGTGTAGAGGAAGAGGCATCTATTCTATCTTGACCACAGTTTTGTTGGTCAAAAGATTGGGGTGAGCCATCATTTTCTTCATTCATTTGAAAATGTAATAGCTGCAATTAAAATTCCAAATAAAATTTGTAAATGGACAACTCAAACGCAATGAAATGAACAATATCTCAAAAAAATAATGAATACCTTTTCTTTTTCCTTTGTAACCACATGATCAATACATGTCCTGAGCTTCTCTGTATGTCGATGAGTGGGCAGAACAAAATCTGATCTGTGAGAAGATGTAGCAAACTTAGCTTTCATCTCGGCCCTACTATGGTCTAGACTATCTTGCATTGCCTTCATTCTAGCTTCCTTTTGAGCTCTTTTCAATCTCCACTCTTCCCTCAACTTTGTATCCCTCTTTTGCATGTATATTTCATAAAATTTCCCTCTGGAATCTTCCTCTAGTGGTTTGAGATCCCCCAGCCTCTGTATTGTACTAGAGCCATAGTCTCGACTGTCTGCCATTGTCGTTAAACTATTTTCATCAACTTCCATGTCACCCGTACCTTTTCTTACATGAGTGTGGATGGGAAAAGCATTTGATTCTATTTTTTCTATCACTTTGGGTAAATTGTCCATCTGCATATCACTAGCTCGTTCTTTCTGTGTGCAAACAAGATTGTCTGCAGGACCCCTAAGTTTGTGGGCAGCAAAAAGCCTTTCCAACTCATCAGCCTTCATTTGTAAATCATCATTGAGTTCATGGTTTCCTTTAGGAAGATCTGTGATATGCATTGGTTCTATTGTGGACTCAGATGCCAAAGCTAATTCCTCTTCAAACCTCTCTGAGCTCCTCACTGTAGAAATATGAAATTCACTTGTTTGCGATTTTTTTATCCTTCTTTTTCCTTGCGATTTCTTAACATGATCAGTCCCAGATGTTTGCTTATGTAGCTTCATTTCCTGGTAACGTGAGGATGTAGATCCCATAAACTCCTTTTGTTGCATTTTGTACATTGAGTTAGACTGGACCTGTGATTCTCCCTTGACTTTATTTTCTGATGTACTTGGTATGGAAAATGGCTGGTTACTCTTTATTTCTACAACTTCCAAATTTCTAGGCAAGGCTTCAAGTTCACCAACAGATGTCAATTTTTTTTTTCCATCTGCGTTGGAATCCTTACTTTTGCTCTCAGAAGAACACTCCGGCACAACTCCAACTAAGGGAACCGTAACCTCACCGTTGCTAAAATCAGACTCTTTTTTTTTATCCGAAAAACTACAAACCTCATATGCCAATTTTCCTCCAGATTGGCCTGAAGAGGATTGAGATTGTTCGGAATTGAAAAAATTTCTTCTAGTTGAGGATTCCGATTGTGACGACAACGTAGACTGATATTTCGATCCTTCTGGTTTATTCTTTTCGTTGGACAAAAACACAGAAAATTTCTGTGGCAAAGAAGATGAAGAAGAAGAAGACTTATCCTCCGAAGAAAAAGTGTCTACGTCGTTTCCTTTTGCTGTGGTGGACGAGTTCTTTTTCTTACCGCTAATAATACTATCTTCGGTGTTGAGCTCTATGCTCATATCGCTTGCCCCGCTCCATCTCCTCAATATGTTTTTCTCAACTGAAGAAGACACGTCAGGTGATAGTCTCCGAAACTCCCCCTTTCCACCAATCTTAGTACCATCGCCAAAAGGCTGATCTTTTTTCTTATTCTCAAATAGATTGATTCGGTCCTGCACACTAAGACGTCTGGTCCCACCTGCTGGTGGCGGCAACGGCTGAGTCAACGTGTCCTCTTCACTTTCCTTTCCATCAGCCTTGTTCACCTTTTCAATGAACTTCTTCGGTTGAATGTTCTTTAAGGGATTGAACGTGACGCTACCATTGTTATCTGGGTCGTCGTCGATGGACATGTTGGAGTTGAAAGTGACGCGGAGATCGCGATCTTCCTTCCATTCCTTCCTCTGTGGTAGTAAAGAGCTTTGAAGTGGAGGAAGTTGGCTGCTTGGAATCTCCGGCTGCCGACTGCAGAGAAACAAGAACTTCGTGCACGCCTCACTGAATCAAATAAACATGCACGGAAAGGTGAGAAAGGGACGGGATTCGAATTAAGATAAGTAAATAAAATAAGCATATAAGAGAGAGGGAACGCCTCGTCGGACATTACTTGAGAATTATTGCATATATATCCCTGTAGATTGCTTAAATTCATGAAAATAGTTTTGAAGAAATCAGATTATTTTTGTTTGCAACTTCATGTCAGTTGGTTGGTTTACTTGATTTAAAACTTAAGTTATACAACTGAAGTTTTAACTCCAAAAACATCTTATAGAGTAAAAACTAAATATATATCAATGGTTAATTTTATTTTGCGATGTTGTTCAGTTGTTGTAAACTTGTAAATATATAACCTTCATTACTAGGTAGTGAAAAGGAATTACCAAGACATGGAACTGTGAAACTATGGAACTATGAAAGGAGATAATATTATTATAAAGAGATGACTCACTTTAAGCGATGTGCGCCAAACTGTTCTGCAAATAGGAGGAGCTCAGAGATATTGTCAAGAGTGAAACCAGCAGCTGAGACCCTTTCAAATGATGTAGTAAGGTCCTTCTTCAAAGCTAACACCCTCACATCAATGGCTTTCAGAAGCTCCTTTCTGTGCAACAAGACATTATAAAAAATTGTAGCAGTATTAGAAACATTTTTTTCCATTACATATCACATTGACCAAAGATAGATTAACCACTGCCTTGATAACTTGGTTTGGGGTTTAGGATTTAGCCGTTTAGACAAATTGATCAAAGAGAAGAATAACTTTAATTTATGAAAGAATATACGAAGGGAAAAAAAAGTAATACATTCAAATTAATTGATTACGTGTGAAAAGTACGCACTTTGTCATATCTGCAGTAGATGGCATTGCATTTTGATTTCCATCTGTAAAAGAAAATAAGATGTTATCATAGTTGGCAAATTGGTTATTTTCAGTGCTTGGTGAGAAAATAAGTAGTCACTAAATCGCTAATCAGTACTTAGGAATGCTAAAAAATGATAGGAATCTAAAATGTTTCAAAATTTCACCATACTATACGGACACCAATATCTAAAATTGTAAAGACCACGTCACTTCCAACTTATTTCCCAATGAACATGGTAATACTTATAGACATCATAACAGAAGATGATTTCCACCTGGTGAATCTACATTCTAGAAGCTATGGATATGCTTTTATTTTTTGCCAATACTTAAGTTTTGCAAAGTTTCCATAAGAAGGAAAATCCCAAAAACATAAAGATGCAAAGCAAAAAGGTAATTTTTATCACAAAAGATATTGTCGGAAAGACAAAAACTACAAAATATAGAATAAAGGAGATACACCAATATTGACACATCAGGCTCCTCCATGAGACCTTCATTGGAATGCAATTGGTTGTCTTACACTCTTACTTGGCACATATGGTCTGAAAGAAACAGAAGGTTGCGTGCGTCAACATACTCTCAGACCCTCTGAAGTTCTATTTCGAGAGATCGTCAAAGACTCCAGTCTATTGTTCAGAGCAAATATCTTTAAGAAAGATTGTGGTTCGCAAATGGAGAGGACTACTATAGAGGTTTGGGAGACAAACCTCCTGAGGCATAGTTCTTAGTTAGTTAATCCCTAGGAATGATAGCCATGTAGGAGAAGATCGATGATGTGGATACCACACTATCTGTCCAATCGCATTTTTATTTTTCTATCCATTTGTAATTTTAGGGCACTGCCCTTCATTATTTGCAAAAAAAAGACAAAAATTACAAGATTTAATGGTTGAAACTTGAAACACTCTAATTAATTTGCCTTTTAAATAATAATGAATTTGATAATTAATGCATGTCTGATTTGAAAATATGCAATTTAATTATAGCCACAAAAGATGGTTCGGAAGTAAAAAAATATACCAATTTTTTTACTCTGAACCATTTTAGTGACTAATTGCTTAAATGTTTATAACATTATTCCCTCACCATCTCTAAAATCTCCATCTTCTCAACATGGATGACTCTAAGATTGGGAAAAACTGACACCTTCCAAATCTTCTTCTTCTCTATTATGCTTTCATCCGAATCAGACGATATCCCCTTCTGTGATTACGAGTTCGCAACAGTTAAATCGTCTGTCGGAGAGGAAAGGAGGGGGGATTGTCCAATTTTACTCTAGTCTAATCATCTCAATTTAGCTATTCAATTTTACCCCTAAAAAAATCAATTTTATCCAAATTTTAAATCTAGATATTCAATAACCTGACTACCAAAATCAATTATACCCAAAATATTAAAACCCAGTTAACTGATTGTAAAAACGTAAATTATTAAAAATAACAGAGGTATAAATGTACCCCGATGTAATTATAGCCTTATAGGTAAGGTTAATTTTGTCTTCCTAGCCATCTTTGTGGTCGTTTTTAAGATTTCTCTATCAATTATTGCATCAATCCATTAACAGATGCAAATATGCAATCAAGCAAAATAGAAATTCAGCATTAACTAGTTAATGAATTAATTGAAGTCTAAGAAGATACAAGTAACATCATACCAATTGTTCCACAAAATGGATCTTCTGTTCCCTGGATCATGAAAGGTTCCCACCTTCAGTGGTTGCTAGAAAGGAATCTAAAACCAATGAATACGAAAAATAAATCAGTGGTGAGAATACCTTTAAATATATTCTTTTTGCCCCTTCTAATTGAATTAATTCTGCATCAAATTTATTAACTAGCTCTAGTACTTCAGGAGTGGACACAAATCTGACAAACCTGTTAAAAATGAAGGGAGATATAGTGAAAAACGAAAGTTTAAAACTCCTAAAGCTATCAAAATAGTTCTGTCAATCCAATCTGTATAGAGAAAACTATGCCTGACCTTTCAAGTGTTCCTTTAGTAAACCAAACGGTGTCAATTTGTTTGTTATCAACTTCAAGTTTTATTGATGAAGTTGCCTGATCAATCTGGTCTTCAGCAACCTTTAAGTGGGTTACAAATGGTCTTAAAAGTCCAGACGCAATTTTTTCTGTTTTTCCATCACCCGAAATAAACAATTCGCAACTGCAAGAAAAGAAGAGAGAAAATGATAAAATATAGAGCACCGGAGTTTTGAACTTAATAAGCATGGAGAATTTATTTTACAAAACGAAATATTAAAGTAAAAATGATATCTTTTTCTTACTGAGAATGTGTTGGAGACAGTTGAAATAGAGCATAATCAAGAGCAGTATCAGAGTCCATCGTTTGAAATACCAACACCAGGTGGGGGTTCTTGAAACGTCAACAGCAATGCAGTTGCAGTTCCCAATAAGTACACAATCTGATCATCTAAACCCTCGAATTCTCGAAATTAAACCAACTTCCCGAACAACTAAAATTGAAAGAAAAAAATCACGTCGCGAAAAAACGTGAAATTGATGTTAACAGATTGAACACAAGAAACCGCATTTCTGAATCCCCTATCTCTTATTCCTTATTTCCTAACAGATGGGTAGAAGAAGAAATGTCCCGCAGAGGAAACCTAGAGTAATAATTACTAGAAGAAGATAAAAAACCATTTTACAATAAAGTAGAAGTGACAAAAAATCCTTACGATCAACCACAGTTTCAAGCAAACAAAACACGATAATGCCGATAAACCCAATCCAAGAAGGCTACGATCTCACTAACCATTCACTAACTAGAAAACGTAACATTCCCGACAGAATACTCACGATCTCCCTCCCTATCGCGCAGTCCGAAGTTGGTAGCCGATGAATCGAAAGCACTACCGGAATTCGCAACTCCTCGATGGCTCGGTTGAAATCTCCCTTTCTTGTTTCTTCAAACGAAAACAGTGTACCTGGGTAGGTTACTAAGTGTGTTATGGAAGTTTAAATAGTTTATTTATCTGCCATTTATTTCGAAATCATTTTTTTTAACGAAATCATAGTTAACAGTTACACTTGCACAGTTTTTCGAAATCATTTTTTATTTGCCCATATTTTGATAATCACCTACTTGAAATGCAAAATATGTAGTCTGTCTGCTGTGATACCAGAAAATTGACCTAACTAAAGTGAAAAAAAATGAGGAGTTTGGACTTAGAAGGGATAATGAGTGGATGATTATGATCGATAATGAGTGTGTCGACTAATCATTGTTCACATCTATTAATCATTGTTCACATCTAGAAAATATTGTTCTTACGTCTACTACCGGTAAATGTAGGTAGTTGAAGACTAAAACTTGTTTCAAACACAATAAATAAAAGTTTCATTATAAAAAAGTTGTCACTATTATATTTTTGGTAGAACTTAGACGAACAAAAACCAATACTGGAAGCATAATGATTAATGATAGTAAAATTGAATGGTTTGGTGACGGATCCGATTGTGTTGTGTTATTACTGCCAATTATCAGTAGAAGGGCGAGATAAAGACTGCCTGACAATATTGAATATTATGGAAGTTGAAATGAAAATTAGTGATACCAAGATCTGTACTGAGAATCGACCTAAAAATTGATATTCAAACACCCGTAGTTGGGCCGAGACCCTCGGAGGCTCATGGAAGATCAAATATCGCAAATATACCTTAGTAGAGACCAAATAGCCAAAACCCCTAAATATGGACTAAAAGAGGGATGATCAAATCACTTAGGAAGAATCTATCAGAATCTGGGTCGACCCCACTAGGATCGACTAAAAAGGGATTGATTGCTTCACAATGGTGTGAAATGACTCATAAAAAAAAACTTGATGGGATATTTATGATACCAAGACTCGAGACTTGAATCGTCCTAATTAAACTCAGGGATATTTATAAAACTACTCAAAATTAAGAGAGCATTGATTAATTTATCAAGACAGACAGATAACAGACATGGTGGTAAATGAACAAACAGTGGGAGCATGCTGCTTGCTTGTCTCTGAATGTACCTGCTGGCATTGATGGGGGCACGTACACTTGTAAAGTAAATTTTGTTAAATAGGGTTGAGCATTAATTGAATTTGTCTCATATTTGCTGCATTCATGAACAAAACTCTAACTAAGAACAGCAGAATCGCCACCAGTTCATTGAAGGAAATGGTTTGGCATTTTGCCTTTGTTTGATTTCTTTCTTTGTTGAATTGTTTTGTCCTTCAAAACAAAAATTTGATTACTCATCAATGTGGAGCTTCAACTTTTTACCTGCCAGTGGCACAGAATCACAGTTAGATGGGGATATAATTATGGTGGAAGAAAATATAGTTATTGGAAACAGTGGATTTCGATATTTATTGGAAGCCAGCAATATTTTTAAAAAGAATGCTGCAACAGAAAAACAGTGCAAGAATAGTCTGGATTGATGAACCAAAAACGGTGGAAATTGAAAAACATTTAATTAGCAATCAATAATTCAATTCAAAGGTGCAAACACATATTCGTTTCTAATTAAAAATGGGGAAGGAAGACAGGTTGGATCAATGGAATTTCAATTATGGTAATGCATATATATTATGAATACCTTCCCTGAAACATCCCATGTTCATTTTATCCTCTTTTATAAGCATTGAGAACATCTCCAATGTCCATTTCAGCATCTTCCATAAGAGGACTATTTTCAAGAGCATCCATTGTTTCTACAAAATCAAATCCTTCAAAATCGATCACATTGCTCTCCAACATATTACTTCCCTCGGTATCAGAGAATTCATCAAACTTTTTGACTCCTTTCTTATTTCCTCTGTAACCAGTAAGACAGTGTATCTTTTCCTTCCAAATCACCAAAGGATCTCTCTCAATTAACTCAGAACCTGCATATGCTTCAGTTAAAAAAACATGGAATCGTTTCCCCCTTTCAGAAACATAGAAGATACCAAAGTGCTTCAATAAAAGCCTCATCAATTTCTGAGGCATTCTATATTCACGTCGGAAATGTGTAAGATGGTCAGTGACCAACCTCTTTTCCATGGTAAAGCTCAGAAGCTCATGCATGATAACAACTGCCCTTTTGTCAAACTCAGGTGAACCTGGTACCAGATCGTTTGCATCGGTATATGGAGACACATACGGTATTTTCTGAAAATGATCAATTTTCCCCCCGATTCGAAACAACTTCTTGAAGTTGGAAGGGAATTTCATCGGGAAAGGCACTTCATAAGGATCTTTGTTTTGGCCATTCTCATTTTCAATCAAGGCTCTTTTCTCTAATTCGGTCACGGCCCAATCAGAATTCCATCTAACGAGCTCCAAGTGTTCAATCCCATTGATTTTGATCAATGTAAAATGTTCCGGGAACATATGGATCCATTCTGTTCTAAAATCACTTGGAATACCCAATTCTCTCCTGAAATTAGCAATCTTGTCCAACCGAAGTGTTCTGTCTTGCGACATCATCAACATTCTTGTAACATACTCGGCCACCTTATCCTTACGTCCATCCATCAACATTTTTTCTTCTTCCAAAAGGCATGCTGCTTGCTTTGTTAAGCCACACCATGCCAGACCCTTCTTGTCTCTATACAATTCAAACAATTTGGGTGATTTGGAGACGAAATCAAACACCTTGTGTGGCTTCAACAGGTTTATCTGTGGTCTGTACTTCTCCAACATTCTAGCTGGCAAAACTTGTTCGGGCTCCTTATTGAGAACATCCAATAAAAACAATATCTTGGAAGTAATCTTCCACCTCTCAATGACTATTTCGAGATCGTGCACCCTCTTTTTAGTGCTTCTCTCCTGTACTCTCCTGCTCCTTGTCATCCATCTTTTTTGCTTAGACAGCACAAAGAAACAACTTATGTTTGACTCAATTCCACAAAACAATGTCGAAGAAATCAATGAAATAGAATTCTTCATCCTCGATTGGTCAAAAACCAGACCACGAGATACCGTCATTGTGCTTACTAGGAAATATACATATGATCGAAAGATGATTGTAAATCCTTAGTTAAATTGCCAATCGTCATCGATCCTAGAATATCCATATTAGAACTGTAGAAGCAACAGTATAGATATCATAAAAAATGGACAATGAAGAAAAAGAAAAACGTGTAAAATTGAAACGGAAACGGAGGAGAACTTACGTCGAACGACTGGTGTGCGTATTTCATTTTCCAACACAGTCGAGTGGAGGAAGAACTGCAGCGCCTGGATCCACTAGGAGAGTCGGACTGGAGTGTGGTCACTGGAGTCGACGACAGGGAGAGGCGGAGGGGGTTAGCCAGCTAGGGCGTCGGTTCTCAACTTTCACGGGCGAAGTTCATAGGCCTAATGCAGGCCTGAGGAGGCTAAGAAGAGAGAAATTTGGAAAATTAAATAATAATAAAATGAAATGTAATAAGTAAGGGGGCTCCATCTATAATATCTTAAATTGCAATGGGTTGAAATGCAGTTTTACATGAAATCTCAAAAGTCAAAACCCTATTTCCAATTTTTCACCCGACGGCTAAATCAGGAGTTCAGGAGACAGGAAGTCCTTTCTTTTGTTCTACAGATAACAGAGGTAATTGACCTTTATTTCGGATCTCCCTTGCAGATTTAAATGTTCTATCTTGCGGAAATTATTAATTCATTGACGCCCATCTGAAACAATATATTTCCACTTGTTTTTGTTTAAAATTAACACAGAAATCAATCTGATCTGATGCTTTTACATCTCAATTTCACCACGATTTTCGTGAGTCTAGCTAGATATTTTCATCTGCTAATATTAGATGTAGGAAGTTGGCTTCTTTGTATCGACCCTCATAAAAATGATGTTTTAAGTTATAATATTCTTTGAAAATTGGTATTTGGCTTTCAAATTATGTTGTTTTGGCGAGTATTTGACTATGATTTAATTCAAGGTGCGACCAAAATCCCATCATTCCACATAAGATTACAAGGTTTACATCGTTATAATGGCAAAGTAAACTTGATAATGCAATGTAATATTCCATGTTCACCCACATCACATGGTCAAATACTTGCAATAGTTAGATTGATGTACCATTTGGTTGAGCTTCTGAAAGTTAGATTTCTAGAGACCTAAATTTTTAATAAATGCATGTTTGTATCAGAAAATTTTATCTATCCTATTAGGTAAGAGATTTCAATCTTAAATTTTCACTAAAAGAATTAAAGTTTTCCATACAAGTTAACTGTTTGGCCCAACTTCATAGCTGCATAAACCTGCATGAAGTTACAGGTAATTCATTTTTTCAGACATTAAACACATTATACATCATACATATCTCCCGAGTCGTGTCTCAGAAATAGCATATATCGTAAACCTTAAATATGAAAATGCTTGTTCTCAGAAAACATGCCACGGTGTAAGTCATGGCCGTTTGCCAGAGTTGTTTATAAGTATTTGGTTTGATATATTTATTTATTTATCACCATTGGAAAGTTATTTTTTAAATCTTGTTATATGATGCAGTTCTAAAGCTAGGAACGTTTATCTTGTACTCATATGTGATTCTAATGCTAGTATTCCTTCACATCCAAAGGCAATATATGTAAACTGAAAAGAATGTAGTGATGGTGATGATCATAGTGAAGATGAAGAAAATCATAATGATAAAATATGATAATGAAAATTATGGATGTAGCTTCATTTCTGATTTAAAATGACAAAATATGATAATGAAAATTTTACAGAGAAAAAAGAAACAGGACTTAGAAGATTTAAAAAAAGATGAATTTATATATGTGACGTATAGTCCCAAGAAAAAGTCTGGAATTATATTAAAGAATCAACACCGTTACACCAGTGATCCGTGGGTGTTGAGAACATAGTTATGTCCCAAGAAAAAAAACAAAGTTTATCCAATATGTCTCTGTCTGTCCATTACACTAAAAATCAAAATAAAACACAAACATGAACCAACCCAAGCAACAATAATATGAAATAAAATTACCGGAAAGGGAAAAAAAACTATATAGAATAGTAGTAGTTCTGCAATTTTTTCATTCATAGACCATCCATCTTACTCGAATTGTCACTGGTAAAACATGAGCTGCTGAGCTGCAGCCAGATTTTGAAAACCACCATCGTAAATAGCCTGACTTGACCCAGCACCTATACCCATTACGTCTGATTTTAGACCATGCTGGCCTTGAGCATGCATCAGTGCCTGATTCTGAGCAAGCATCAGAGCTTGAGTCTGAATACCCATCTTGCTTAAAGCCACTTGGCGATCATAAGCAAGGAGGTCTGAAGTTGAAAATCCTGGAAAATTAGGCCCCATGGGAGGAGGGAGCGGAATTGAACTCGACCCTGGTGGTGTGGGTTTGTTGCCCCACGAACACTGCAAAATAACACGGAAATAAAACTTACATAAACATCAAGCAAAATTATAAATTATAATTAACTGATATAAATGACATTACATATAGAGAATACAATGGATCTACAGTTTGTATCAATGGTATTAAAGAAATGTTACCAAAAATTTACCTTAATTGGTTTACCACAAAGTATACGAGCATTACCAATCTGAATAGCCATAGCAGCTTCAGAATGATTGCTGTATCTCACAAAACCAAATCCTTTGTCTCTCTGTATGCGAACCTCTTCGATGGGTCCAGCACCAAGAGCATGGAAAAACCGATGGAGATCAAGCTGAGTGACCTATAAATATAATATAAAAAAGTAAAAAACAATGAATCTTGAGATCTGAAAGATGAATCTACAGATCTGCTTTTGTTTCACAGAGATTTTTTTTACTTCATTTAGGTTGTGTTTTTTTATATTTGCTGTCATACATATTACCTCAGGAGCAAGATTTCCAACATAAACTGTAGTATATTGAGGATTATTCTCTGGTCCATCTTCATTTTTATTCTCTTGAGTATCTTCTGCACAATGCAATTGAACAAGAATATCAGATACGAGAGAGAAAAATTATTACCATGGAATGCATCATAATATAAATTACAAAGCAATAGAATTTAAAACTATTGAGTAGTTGGGCTCTCAAGAAGCAAATGGTTGCCGGTTTCAGATTTAATAACGAATATAAATAGAAAAAGTGAAAAAACAAAATTATTTAACGACTGAAATGAAAATAAATTTTATCTAGGTCAAGCACAAAAAGTGGCAGATACGAACCGCATAAACCATCTGTCGTTTCCACTACAATTTTGCCATCTGAATTGGGTTTGTCTTCATTAGAACCCGCACCCTTTGTTGCCCAGTTGCATCTGATCTGTCTGCTGCCAAGCCATTTTCCTGAATATAAAAAATATCGATTTCAAGAAAAGTTGAAATAAACAGTTGAGAAGCAATTTGAAAACATTTCACAATAAATAGTAACAGTCAGTATAAAGAAATGCAGATAATCAAAAGAGATAGCATATGTAATTTCATACCATTTAAATCATTAATGGCACATTGGGCATCCTGACAGTGCAAAAAATATATAAATAAACAAATAAATGGCAAGAAAATGGACGAAGAAAAAAAAAAATTAAACCAAAATCAAATTATTAACCTGTTGATTCCGGAAAGAAACAAACCCATAACCTCTTGATCTTCCAGTTTTCTGATCCCACATAACATGTGCATCACTGTAGAAAGTGAAAGAAAATAAATCTAGAGTTAGATACATGCAAATACAATATTATAAAGTAGGAATTAATTTAAATAGAAGGAAAAAAAATAAAAAGAAACATACGAGCAACTAGAGTAGACATGAAAACATGCAAATAGAGTTGCATCAGTGACTTCGGGACTAAGATCACCAACAAAGATATTGAAGTGACCTGGGTTTGAAAAAAACTATATAAGAAACCACCAATTTCTTTATGTTTGATGACATAAATATATGAAACCAGAAACTAAGCCTAACCGGAAGTATCCTCTCTCTGCCCACTGGAGTATGCCCAGTTGACTTTAATTGGCTGACCAAACCTGAAATAAATAAACAATCAACACAATATCATTATTATCACATAATGAAACAAAAATCAATAAGAACGAACAAAGGAAAAAAAAAAAACATATACATACAAATTCCGAGAATTGAGAGTCAAGATGGCAAGTGCAGCTGATCGGCGATCAAAGTAATCCACAAAGCCATACGATGACTGTAAAAATGCATGCAATAACATGTTATCTAAAAATTGTATAAAACATTTATTTTTTTCAGGAAATAAAGTAGTAAAACTGTAAAATATAAGTTGGAAATGACAACCTTCTCCTTTCTAATTAGTTTACATCCTTCAAGAGGTCCAGTGCTTTGAAATACCTCTTGAAGTAGTTGTTCAGTTACTTGAGGGTTGATATTTCCAACATATCTGAAGGTTTCTCAAATGGAAAAAGATAACTTTAGGGAACAGCGTTAAATATTAAGGAACAGAAAATGCATTCACAAATAATAAAAGCAAAAAATGCATTAAGTTGTGAAAACAAACTAAACATATACGATAGAAAATTGTAATTCTTATCAGAACATATTTTCAAATATTGCATTATAATATCAAATTACAATAGGTAACAAAATCATAGAGAGAAAATACTCACAATAGTAAAATAAAACATATGGATTAACAACACACATACATTGACATGTTAAAATCTATATTAAAAAAAAAAAATGGTGTACCGTGATACTAAAAATCTACCTATCCTGCTGCTTTACTTTTTTATTGGCATCTAAGCTTCTAAACTTAATTTTGCAAAAAATATATTTAAAGAAATCACAAAGGAACCCCATAATGATATCTTATATTTTTGGCACAAATCTGATTCAAATTTGCACCAGGAATATGTATGCTAATGGCCTTAAGTATTTATGTCAATTACCAAAAGAAAAGGGAAACAAAAAACCTATATGACCACTAAAAAATAAAATTTAGAAAAAAAAGTCTTGCCAAGACTCACACACTGCGACATGAACTTGGATCAAATCCAGGAGGCAGATTTCCACTTGGGATCGGCTCTATCTGCAAAAAGAAAAAGTAAAAAAAGGGGGGAAACGGATAAAGCCCAAAGAAAATGTAACCATTTTAGAATCTAGTTCTAGAATTAAAAAAAAAAATCTATTTTAAAATCCAAATGTGGAAAACATTGAGAGTTCAAACTACGGCCTTCAAATTAATTTATATGTTATTTTACATAACAATCCCAAAAATAAAATAAAAACCGTGCGTCTTGAATTCTTGATTCTTATTTTTGTTAGTCATCCCAACTTAAATAAACAACAGAAGTTTTTAATGTTGAAAAGAGAAAAATCCCTAAATCGAGTTTATTCCACGCACGCCCCGTATCATCTATCTTGATCGCAAGAAATAAGTAACCGTTTTTTAAAAAGATCAATCCAAAGAAAGTACAATTCATATGCTAAAAATCTCATTTTGATGATCGCGTACAAAAACACGCAAAATCAACCTGAAATGGACATTGAAAATAGGGAAAATTGAAAGCATACCTCAGGGGCAGCGAGTAGACCAGGGTGGTATAGGGACTGCTGCGTTTGCTGCTTCTGCAAGAGCGCCTGCTGGATCAAAGCCTGATGCTGCTTCAACCTCAGCTGTTGGTGCTGCTGCTGCTGCATATTTCCCAACACCACCTCCGCCGAGTATACAAAATCGAAGTGGACGAATCTACAATCGGTAAGGGTTTATTGCGAGACAGATCGATCAGATTTTCCAACCAAAAAGAGAGGGGGAATGAAAAGAGAAAACCCTCGAAATAAATAAAAAAAGGAAAGAAAAAATGAAAATAGGTCTCGCTATTCGGGAAACTAAGAGGTTTAATTTATTACAGACTTCACAGTGGAGGAAGGGGAGTGAACTGGGATTGGTGCGTTCCGCACTCCCGACTTCTGCTCGTGAGTACCTGTGGGTTACGATGTACTTGCGGAATCATTTTCTTATCGTGTTTCATTCTGTTGTATTATTTTTAACGGTCTTCGAAAATCAAAAAATTTAACCAACAACTAACAACTGTAACTATAAGATATTAAGTATAGGGTGGGTTATCTTAGGTGTTAGGGCTTGTTAGAAAGTAACTTTTTTTAATTTGTCTCGAGTTAGTTAATTATATTATCTGTTGGTATAACTCGATAACCTGTGAATATGACCTGTCCGAATACCCATTCGAAGTACCCATCTCGGCAAGATATAGATCTGTCGTTAATAATCATTTGAACCATATTGAAGAAGAGTTAATAACTGGTTCGAAGTTCGTACTTCATATGAAAATTGATAGTGATAGAAATATATTAAGCCATTGCATGGTTATATCAGGCGTGGTGGAGTCTTCCCTCATTGTCCAGTCGGAATTGCCGTTCCATTTCGGCGGCTGCCTTCTCGTCGGTAAGTGCGGCGGACTTGAAATTGCTCTTCACTTGTTCGGTGGTTAATGGGAAGTTGATATTGGGGATCATCGAGTTTAGAAGGGAAGCTCTGCCCTCTCGTAGAAGATCACCGTACCTGTCTGTCTGTTTGCTCTGCAAAGACTCCATTAACATCGGGTTTCCGAAGATGGAGGTCATCGGAAGTCCTAAGAACCTATTCAGTGATCCTCAATACTCTGGATGTGTTAGCCAGAATCAGCACCGATAAAAAATAATTTTTTAATTAGAATTCTGAGTATAAATGTGAGATCGATCATAATTCATATAGTGACTGCATGTTTGATCTTCACTTACTGACAATTGCCGGGGAATTCTGGCAAACCCGTTACCGGAGGCGATGGGAATGTGAAGGGAGGATAAGAAGTCACTGGAACTGTTGGTATTGGCGTCATCGGAACTCCACAGAACGGCGGTGCATTACCATCAGAGGGCAATGTACCGCTCCCAGTTCCACTTCCACTACTACTCCCACTCCCACTGGAACCACCTGGATCGGATGTAGATAGAAGTGAAGATATTGAAGATAAACAATTTAGCAGAAGATGCTGAAGGTAAAAAAAAAATGTTAGGGTTATATACTTTACACTCGTTTTTTTAAAATTTATGACAATGACATCTTCGAAAAATTGATTTAATTATAAAGGTAAAATGATCAGTAGGTGATTATTTTTAACTCCATACCAATTTTAAGTGGGTAATTTGACAATTTCTAAGTATAATATAAGTTTGTTTTTAAATTAATTTATAACCCCTTTACAAATAACAAAAATTACTTATTAAGCGTTGATTAAAAGAAGTAAATGGGCCGAGTCATGGATCCATGGAACCCGACTTGTTTAATGTCCGATTATAAACTAACAAGTAACAGAAGAGAAGACTAAGAAATTAAAGCTGACTATTTTATACGGAAAAACTGTTCCGACCAACTTCTCTAAGTAACAAGGGAAAAAAATTAACAATTATTATTATTAATTGATTATAATTTTTCTAATAACAAGTGTCAAGTAACAAGGAGAAAAAAAATACTAAAACAGCATAGGAAAAAACCTACAAATAATCTCCACTGAAAAACAGGTCAGAATTTATCTGCTATCTTTAAAACATACAGAACAGAAGAAAGGAATATATTTTCGAGTCATTGTCGTCGGATTTCAGGTTCAGAAGACTGTGTGGCCAACCCAAGCCATTTCTTCTCTTCTGGACTTTGGGATTCTATAGTCATTTTTCCATGACTCGATTCTTCTCCTGGCACAACCGAGGTCATTGGCCTCTTTTCTGGCTTGCCAAACCCAGAACACCCCTCTTCACCTTTTTTCTCAGGTGTTAGAATGTCAGCAGAAGAAATATCCGGTGATCCGTTTACTTGATAAGGTGCCTTTGAGACAATCCTGAAGATGCATGCATGCACACGGATCCGTTTTAAAATCGGATTTTAAACTGTAATTAATAAATTTTGATTAAACACAGTTGCCACTAACCTGCCTTTCCTCTTCTCCAAAAATCTATTGAGAGAAACTCTCCTAGCAATGGGTAGATCTGCCAAAAGATCAATCTTTTATTAGCTAACAAATTTCTATCCAAAGAAAACAGAAACTATCCTCAACGAACAAACCTGAAGCAATCGACATGTGAGGTGTGGCAACCGCTGGAGTATTATGGATGGGAATTTGACTATTTCCTGAAGTGGAGACAGGTGAGGTATTTTGGGGTGGTGGGCAGTTGAACCGGTCAGGAAGGGAATTGGGTGTCGATTGGCTTGTTGATTGCTGGAAATTAACAGAATTTGCAGCAGCAATGGGAGCACTTCTTCTGTTGGCAATCGCAACTAGTTCGTTAACTTTATCAATGGTGAAATGATCAAACACCAAGATCCTCCCTCTGTAAAATATTGTCATCTGAGACCCTTGATCCATTTCAGGGTTCTTTGGTGTCGAAACAAAGTGTCTGTTGTGTGAGATCTGGGTGCGGGTTGTGGTGTTGAGATCCGGCAGAAAAGATGTAGGACTGCTGGGACATTCGTCTGAATGGTCTGATGAGAGATCTATGATTGGTGGAGGTGGCTTTGTTTGTCTGGTGGGTGTTACAGATTGAGCTGTGGATAACAAACAATATTAAAAAAAAAAAAACTATAATTTTAAAACATGGTTCCGGATCTTGATTTCGTAACATAACACGACGAACAAACGAACATCTAAAATAAAAAATCTTGAAACAAATAATCGGAATAAAAACATAACCCATGTTTTGCTCGTGTATTCTTGATATCTGAATAAAACGTGATGAACCAACTAACAAGCATCCAAAGTCAAGAATCTTGAAAATTATTCAGAAGAATAAAAAAAACGTAAACCGTGTTCTGCTCTTGGAATTTCGATCAAGGAAAAGAAAAAACCTAATTCTAATTTGAAATCTGAATAAAAATATAGAGGAGACGAAGAAAAAAGAAAGAAAGGAAGGTGGTGTGTGTATGTATGTATACCTTGTGGTTGAAATGAATGCGAAATCCCTAATTTAAGATCCCCAAAGCTTCCATTATTTTTCAAGTACTGACTCAAACGACCACACGTAACAGAAAATTTAGACTTCCCCTCGACCATCTTCCTCCCTGCTAACTCTCCACCACCGGAAGCAGCAGCAGCAGAAGCAGCGTCGTAACCACCCCCACTACTCTCATCTCCTGCCTTCGACATTCCTCAAAACAAAACCTAAAATCTGAATCTTGAATTAAAACAACCCTAAATCTGTATTGCGCAAGTCAATTCCTATTCCTCCTCTTTCCATCTCATTTATTCCCCACCTCTTTCCTCTTTGACGACGAAGACGACCCGAAGAAGAAGAAGAAAAAAAAGAGTGGCTTGGCTGGATCTCTTTTACGGTTTTACGCACGTGTTGAAATAGATCAAAGAAGAAAAAAGTGGTCCAAATATTTATAACTCCAGATCCGACAGATTGTCAGATGCGTTTTTATATAATTAATTATATAATTTATATTTTATAATCGTACTTTTATTTTATTTTACATGTATTAAACGAAGAATTATAACCCGAGTTCTAAGTTCTAATAGTTATGTACTTATGTTAGATCGAATTACAAAATTGCCACTATAAAAATTCATGTCACGTTTTTTTTTTAACATTAATTAAATTATCTTCTAAAATAAAATGATTATGTTCTCGTGTCGGTTTTACCACTCACCATGTGTGGATGTTTTTTAAAGCTGGCTGGAATTGGTCTTACCATCCACCAACCAGTTTATTATGCCATGTTGGTTTGGTCCTACAATACTATTCATTTTTAACTCATACCTATCTATTCATTTCACAGTAAATATCTCAGAAGGTTAGTTTTATATATATATATATATATGTCTTCAAAGAGTGACAACAAATTTTTTTGTAATACTTTAGATCAAAAGAGAAATCGATTTCTTTAATGATTTTTTTAAAAGCTACCTCAGGAGCTTTACTAACGTGTTGTATTTTTTATTTCTTTCTATCCATATATGACATGACTCGTGACAAACACTTAATAACATTTCATAGTAAACTCCAAGAAGGAGAGTGGTGTGTGACTTTTTGCGCAGTCTTCGTAAGATCTCTCAATCTAATATCTGAACTAGATTGGGTGAAAATTGAAATATTCATTATTTTTCAGAAGACGAAATTTAGATGTTCAGTTAACAGAATTATGAGAAACCTAGAATAAGAACAGTTGAAAAAAAGATGATTTTTAAATTCATAATAAACTTCCTAAACGTATTAATTAGGTGATCTCATTTCACTCTTTATAAAAAAAACTGTTTTTTTTTCCACAATAAATATTAAGTTTTCTAGAAATTCAAAATTCGATTCAATTTTTAAGAGAACTGTTTGTTCGGTTGTCCGACAAATTTTTTAAAAAAAACAAATATCTAATCAATAGTCAATTTACACACATTTTTCAAATTGCAAATTTCAATTTGGCTCCAGAAATAATGGACCACATGTACTGTTCACCTTTTCAAAGTTCCATAAATTATTAAAACTGTAAGAAGAACAATGAGAAACTTATGCGTTCTGAGTTCTGACTGAATTCTGGTTTCAATTATTTTTCATGAATAATTCATATCATATCAATCAAGGTACTGTAAACTTACTAAAAATATTATAATATTTTTCTTAGATCTGCACAGTGGGTCCACACGCCTACACCTCTCAATAAAAGATGTGGATGTAACTATGTAAGTAGGACCCGGACCCGTTAAAAAATATATCATATATAATAATGAGTTATAAGTTCGAGAGTCTGACTGAGTCTCAAAAAAAATCCGAACCCTGTCCATTAATGATCGGGTTTCAGGTGCGGCTAGGGGTGACATTCTCCCTCCTCGGCCGGACCAATACGAGGAGGATTTTCCTACTCGAAATAGAAAAATTCTCGTCCCCGTCCTCGGTCATTTCCGGATACGGGGATGGGGATTGAAATCTCTGCCCCGATAATCCTCGTACCTAATGAAAATTGCATATAAATCTTATAAAAAAAATTTATATTGTATAATTTATATAAATATCTTTATACAATATATTAAATAGATAAATTTATATTTAAAATCGTAAACTTAAATATATATTCTAATTAAAAACTTAAAATCGTAAACTTAAAATCGTAAACTTAAATTATTTATTTTTTAATTATTTAGAGTTTTTACATTTAAATCAATATTTTAATTACATTAGTATTTAGTACATTACTTTTTTAAATAAATTTTAAAAAAATTTAATATTTCGGTCGGGGATTTCCGTCGGACGGGGATGATTTTTGGGACCGATTTACCCGCTCACCCCTAGGTGCGGGGACCGTACATGACACCCAGTGCGGCTGAATCATCGGATGACATTGACAAACCCCTCCCTGCATCGAAACTTCACCGAGTCCAGTGAAGTTTGAACCTCCTCGCGAACCTTTGCGTGAGGTCCGACAGTCCGTTCCGATGCGGTTCTGGCTGGCGCACCTAACCGCACCGACGAGAACCGGAAGCAATCTTGAAGATTTAATTTATATTCATTTTAGGAAGATTGTCAAAACTAACCACCTCATACCTCATGGACAAAACTAACCACCTAACGTGCATTGTCGGCAAAAAAAAATCTACCCATCGTCCTCTTTCACGGGAAAGATAGATGACATGGGTGAGATTTTAATGAATATGGTGAAATCTCTTCAATCTGGTGAAATCTCTTCCATGGATCATTCTCATCAGCCAATGCTGCTGTCCATCTGATAACTTTGAAAATCCCCAAATAAAAACCCACCGGTCATCTTCTAAACGGAAAATTCTATTTGGCTACTTCCCAGTTCTCGTCGGCGGTCCAAATTGGGAGTTTCATATCTTCCCAGTGCGCGTGCCAGAATTCTAGAGTCATGCTAGTTTATATATTCCACCTTCATTCTTCAGATTGAGAAAGAAATGCAATGGACGGGATCGTTAAACCCGTCACTGATACAGAGTACGGTTCTCACCTAATTCTCCAAAACCCTAATTCTTCTCCGTCCAAATCTTTCACCACGGAAAAATCTCAACCCAATTTTCTTCTCCGCCACCTCCAGCAAAACTCTCAAAAACCACCACCAACGCCGCCGTAAGCAAAGCCGTGATCCATTTCTCAACAGCAGTTGACGCTGATATGTGTAATGCTACTGCTCCTGCTGTTGATTCTTCTTTCAAGCGGAAAAAACACACATCACGGAGAAAACAGCGCGTGGAAACACCTGAAGGACTCGTTCGTCTCAATCTCAATATGTGTTCCAAGCATGGTGACCTCTCCGAAGCTCTTCGTCTTTACGATCAGGCATTGGGTATGAATCAACATAATTTACTCATGCCCTAACTACCTAACACCTAAGACCACCAAACATCTTAAATGGTTAATTTTGGCACTCTCCCTTCATTTTACCATATTATGTATAGGAGTGCAGCCGGGACCGGGTTTATAGCAGGGAGACCGGGTTTGGGACGGGACAGGACGTCAATCTTTAGTGTATTCTAGTGACAAAAGGTCCCTTCAAGTGTCAGTCACACTTGGAGGTTTATATACTGGGGTTTTCAGATCCAGACTCTTTGGACCTACTGAGCCGGATTGGTCCTGATGTCCCAGGCCTGTTGATAGCTTGATTTTGGTCGGTTGCTTAAATTTCTTCCTTTCTGGATCACCGAGACAAGGATAGAAATTAACCCTAAAAAGATATATAAGGTTTAATTAGGAACATATTTTTTTATCCACCAACTAACTGAACAAAGATTCAAAAAATGAAATCAAAAGCCACCAACTAATTCCGTTTTGATTTTTTTAAACATACATAACGATGAATAAATAAAAGTATAAAACATATCGTAAATTCGTAATTACATGATAGAAAATGGATAGGTCGATGTAAAAACTAAAAATGAATTGTATAAGATAATATAAATTTTTAAGATTAAATTGTAAATAAAAATGATTAAACTATATATTTTTTGAAGCAAATAAGCCTTTTCATTAATAAACTTTTGAAACTAATTTTTTTGTTTAAACCAATTGATTGAACTTAACTGTTTAGTGAGAAACTAGAAAGTAGATAATTCACATGATGGAGGTGATCCCCAACTGTTGAGTATATCATCACATCATTTTCACCATTCCATTGATTGACATTTCATTACTGGGAGAGTTCTTATTAGTACCTTTCTTCAAATTCGAAATTTCATGAAGCTTCATAATACTTGGATCCTCTAACAGCTCGGACTCACTAGTTTTGCACGTACCAACTGCAGCATCATTCATGTTTTTATTGCCATTTCTGATTATTGCTTTGTCTTTGCATACATCATGGACCATATCAAGACAAGGAAGAAATGCAGTTGAACTCAAAGGACATGGCAACATACCAATGGGACATGTGCTCCATGATTTCACCAAGGTCCATCTTTTATTTGTTGGTTCATTCTCATTCTCTGCAACTTGGATTTTTACAGAGGATGGTGACTCTTTCAGCCTTGACTTCAGAATTTTCAATTTCTTTGAAGCTTGGCTAAGAAAATGCTTTTCGTTTGAAAGATTAAATTCATTGCTACCCATGGGAGTGGTTTCATTTGAAAGAACTGGATTTTCAAACATCACAGACGACATAATTTTGAGTTTTTCAATCATTGTCTTATCTCCAACCATATCAGCTAGAAGCAAGGCAGAATCTAAAAAGTGTGTATTGCCTGAAGCTGATAGAAGTAAGCATTGACGTAGAAGGGCCATAAGTGAAACTCTTGGTGCAGTATCTGCAGATGACATGACGCTCTGAGTTTCATCAATGACCAGGTTAGCATTATTCAGCTCTTTGAGTTTCATAACCAACCAGAAAACAAGTGAAGATAAATGACTAACTTCGCAAATATTTTCTTGGGTTCTTGATGTATAGAAGTTTTCAGCTGTAACATCCAAGGAGATGCATGAATTAAAATAGGAGAAAAAACATGTTTTAAACAAATAAACAAATTGATTTAAAATTTAAATTATTATAAAGTAAAGAGTCAGGTATCTACCCCTTTCCTGCATGTTCGCCTCAGTCACTTTGAGAATTTCCTTGAGCATAGTAAGTGCCATTCTTGGTCTTTCTTTTGACAACACAATAATAGTTGCCTTCAGAACATTAATGGAGGAATCAAGACGGTTTTCATTTGTCATAGAAGATTCATCATTGCAGCCAATCTTAGTACCATGAGGTACCTGTGATATGTACATTTCCAACAACACTGAAACTACTTCCATAGGGTGTGCTGAGTACAATCGAGCAATTATCTTGGAAGTCTTTGAGGCACGCTTACCTGGAAGAAAAAGAAACACCAAATAGAATTATCCAACTCCTCACCACCATACACCAAACAATTACAAAAAAAAGTAACATTTCCAGAAATGGAATTTTAACATGTTTAGTTGAACTGAAAATAGTAATATTTGACGATAAAAATATCCGTCTATGAATAGTGTCTTATTAAATCATGACATCATATTAAAATGTTAGACCTCCTGTTCGACAAGAACATGAACAGAAATTTCTGGAACTTACCTGTTCAAACTTAGAGCAAGGCAAAATTAGATTTTGAGAAATGGAAAGTTTATACTAAGTTTGTAATTCTAGAAGGGGTTTCCTCTGTCTTCAATTTTTTTACTAAAAAACAACACTGATATTGTACAAAAGTATTTCAACCATCATTTAGTAGTAATGTAGTATAGTACATTAGTACTTAACTTCAAGCAGTAAAGTACATGCAGTATTTCTAAAATATATACTACAATAAATCGATAATGATCTGAAGATAAAAGACTAATATCAAAAAATAGAACATGGATGGTTACCAGTAACAAAGTTTTACGATACAGAAACTTAATTATATCTAAAAAGAAAAGGCTAGAAAGAATTTTGAACCCACGTTTTCTTTTGGAATGCGGAGAAGACAATTTGTCAGCCTGCTTAATTTTTATATCATCAAGAACTTCTAATAGACTTGATTTTATTTCTTTCCTAACATCAGGAATCATCCTTCTCTGAGTCTCCCAATAATGAGATTTCAACCAATCTAAAGCCTAGCTAAATCATTTCATGTGTTAATAAGATAGGCCAGTAAAGTTTAATTTTAAATATATATAAAGAAACAGGTTAAAAATAGAGATTACCGTTGTGCTTGCAAGACGAAGCAATGGAAGTGAAGGGGGTTCTCCATGGGAACTTTCTATGTAACCAAAATACCAAATAGATAAATTTATTAGGGAGTATAATTCGAAATATATAATGTAAAAAAATCTTACCATGTCGAATATCAACAAGCATCCTTGGAATACCAATCACATCTGCTAATTCAAATATTGACTGTTTTTTCTTTTGTGGTGCATGCTTGATCATGAAATTGTCAAAACCATTTACCTTTTCTACAAAACCATTAACAAACCTGAAAAAAAAGTAAACTTAGTGACAAAGAGGTAATTGATGAAAATCCTGGTTCATGAATTGAAGATATATGATATATCTAACCTTGTGATTGCCATGCTATATAGCATCACTAGCATATCCTCTGAGATGAGAGTTTCAGCTACCAGTTCATTACTGTGATAAAAAAATTAAAAGAATGACTTAAAAAACGACCGTGTTAACTGTTAAGAGGTCTGAAATCTAGGACTGCTCAGCTTAAGCGGATTAGAAGAGCAAATGAAAGTTATCTAGCAATCTGAAATTAATAGATAAATAAGTAAAGCAGTGAACCAATTAAAAATAATAAAGTAGAGTTTTCTTTGATGAAATTAAAATTTCTCCGTAAAAATGAAAGGCAATACCCCCAAGATACATTATAGAAATCAATAAAAGAAATTATGGAGATGAGGGTAGGTAGATCCATCGATTCATTCTAATATAGCTATGACATATTGACACCCCGTGATATAAAACTAAATGTGCTGTCCCAAGAGGTTGGTCTCCAAAAATTTGTATAGTGGATATCTGATATCTCCAATTAGGAACAACAGCTTTTCCTGTAGGATTCTGACCTGTAGAAGAGGCTAATATCTTTGATGATTTTCTTTAGGAGAGATTCTGGAGGCCTTGAAGTATGTTTCTTGTGCCTTCTGTTCTCTCAGACTAGATGTGCATTCCGATGCAGGCCAAAAAAGAGGACCTGTGGGTGAACTTCTGGCAAGCATTAGTGACATACTGACGAACGTCGGGGGAGCTTAGCAGGTAGTTCGTTCTTATCAACCGCTTTCACAACCAGGTCATCCTAGCACTAAGATAGTTAGAGATCTACGAAGGAAAATGCCTTTCCTACTGAGGCAAAATACAACTAGTAAACTGGGTGGTGGCGATTTTCTTTCTCTCAACTCTGACTTCTCTCGAGGAGGAAAATGGGTTTCGGATTGAATATTAAGGGGAGTCCAATACTCGGAGAGACGATGTCCTGGGTTGAAGATAACGGCGGTGAACACAACACCACTGATAACGTCGATTTTCACTTTTCTCTTCCCTAAATATCTCCCCCCCCCCACTGTTGCTCCTGCTCTCGCCATTGCTCCTGTTGCTCGTCCTCCCCCCTCTTCTGATTTGGATTTAATTCCATCTGAGACATACACGAGCTACAGACGTGACTCCGACACGAGAGCAGCAGAATAGCTTGCGTTTTTTTTCGCGAGCACTGCCGTTCCACTCGTGAGTCTGCTGTGAGCCAGCGAGCCATCCCTCCGCCGTCACGTACGTTAGGGTTGATCCCGCAAGAGATCCCCAAATTGGAATCGGCGACTGCTGTGATCCCAAATTGGAATCGGAGACTGCTATGGGGTACCCCCCACAGTGCTCACAGTAGAATCGGCGATTGAGAGGGATCGAGTCTAAATTGGTGAAAAATGAAGGGGCACAATCCCTGGAGTAGATGGGAGAATGTTCGGAAATAGACAAATATCGGACGCTATCCCCCAGCATGGTCTACATGCCATCAGCGGCCACGAACAGAAGGTCGTCGCTGGACAAATCTTCGCTACTAGTACGGGTAATTGGGGAGACGAAAGATGAGGCCTCCATCGCGGCATTTGTCAAATCAACTTGGAAGCCAAGAGGTATTTACAGGGTGACCAAAGTAAATTCTCAATCGTTCAAAATTGGGTTCTACCAACCATCCGATTATGCGAGGCTAAGAATGATAAAATGGGGTTTTATGGGACGTGATCTGTTCATGGTAAGGCTGTGGAAAGACAATGAAAACACAACAGAGGATGTCCTGGAGACTGTTCCACAGAAAGCTCTCATTCACAATATCCCTGATGCACTTTGGGGCGACGAAGCAATAGGCCGTATTGCAAACGCATTGGGCTCCCCTCTGGAGGTCATTGACAAAAGCTTTAACTACCCCCCAACTCTGCGAATCCGCCATGAAGGGAATGAGGGAGTCCCAGCGAGGGACACCATCATTAGCATTGAGTATGAACAGCACACCCCATACTGTGAGCACTGTGGGGGGTTCGGCCACTGGACACAGAACTGTAGGAGGCATGAGGAGGCTCGGCCGGGGACTTGGGCACAAATAGTTGCGACCTCGCCGGAACCACCAAAGGCGTTCTTAGGCAGGAAAAATCCCGCCATTCTGGACAAAATTCAAAATACGAATTATCTGAGGCAGGGTACGAAAAGTAGGAACCGACGTCCCAGACGACAGTGCCGGCGTCGCATCAGGCAGGAGTACAGACCTAAAAAGCAAGTCCAACAGGCCACGATTGAGTACGGAGTATCCCCGCAAATCAAACCAGCAGGAGCGATCCCCTCCAACCCATTGCATCTTGAGCCAGTGGATAACAGCCTGCAAGAAAATATACCAGTAACCCCCATAGCGGATTCGCTCCCGGCTAGCGGTTCGGAAATCCCAAACAAGGTCCCGGTTAATAGGAATGACGCGGAAACCCCAAACAATGATCCGGAGACCCATCTAGACAACCCAATAAATGACCCGATCACCCCAATGCGACGATCGAAGGCGCCGGAGTCGGAATCATCGGCAACCAGCCCGCGGCAGCTAATCCAAATCGAAGGGCACACCATCTCGGAAGAGGATAGAAGGGGAAGAGAACACATACTATACAACCTTCCCAATCTCAACAGTCTCCCTAGACGATCATCGGCATCAAGATCGTACCTTAGTGTCTCACAGAGGAGCGCTAAACGGGGGGGAGAAACCTGCCGGTCAAATGAAAAGGAGGTCGAAATCCAATCAAGGCTGAGGGCTACTGAGGAAAGGATTGCCAGTGTACCCATCCGCACATTCAACCGCTTTTAGGTGCTTCAAAGAGGGTCCTTCAGGAAAGGTGCTCCCGCTCCGGCGGCGAAGAGCATCTGACCAAAACAAAATCCGATAAAGGCAGAGCATCGGCCCCGCGATGTCTCTTCTCGCTTGGAACGCTAGGGGGTTGTGCTCATCCGAGAGGCAGACGGAATTGATAAGAATGACCAAGGAGAATTCTGTGGAGATCATCGGAATCCTTGAGACTAAAACCATGATCGATAAATTTAAGGAAATGGCAGGAAAGATGGGCTCGCAATGGGAATTGAAACGAAATCAGGAAGAAGGCAATCGTGATTCCATTTGGATTGGCTGGAACAGAGTCAAATGGAGCACTACCATCCTCGCAACCCATGAATAATACATTCACGCAAGATTCCACAACGTCGGTATGAGTGATTTAAGTAGAGTAATATTAGGAAAATGGGGAGATCTTCCAGTGTTCGATCCCTCCTCAAGTGTTATTCATGTATCTTATATACAATTACATTTAGGAGGAATTAGTTCTAAAAATAGAATAACTAACTTTCTGTTTAGACTATCAAAAGTTTCTAGATCTAATTAGTTAATTACAGATTTATTAACTAATTACACAAATACCCTTATAATATCACTAATAGCCCCCCTCAAACTCATCTATATTCGTCGATGAGGTTGACCTTTAGTTCCATAAATTGTGTTGGCCTGAATGCTTTGGTCAACACATCAGCCTTTTGTTTGGTATTTGGAATGTGATTCACTTCTAAAACCTTCTTCTCAACTCTTTCTCTCACAAAATTGAAGTCAAGCGCAGCATGTTTGATTTTTGTGTGAAAAACCGGATTTGCAGCCAATTGTGTTGCTCCTAAGTTGTCGCACCACAATTTATAAGGTTTATCGATCTTTATCCCCATTTCACTCTGTAAGTTTGCCACCCAATCAAGTTCAGCAGTTGCTGCAGTGATAGCTCTGAATTCTGATTCTGTGCTTGATCTGGACACTGTTGATTGTTTCTGAGAACACCACATCACTAGTGACTGACCCATGTATATTAAGTAACCTGTCTGGCTTTTTCTGTCTGTTTCATCAGATGCCCAGTCAGCATCACTGTATGCTGAAATATTACAGATATTGGATTTCTTTAGCACAATTCCCATGTTCTGAGTCCCTGATAAGTATCTGAGTACTCTCTTCATCATGATCCAGTGTATGTCCCTGATAAGTATCTGAGCCAGTTTATTTACTGCATAAGAAATATCAGGCCTTGACATGGTTAAATACTGCAAGGATCCTATGATCCTTCTATATTCAGTGGCTTTCTCTATCACTTCAGCATCTGAATAAAACTGCTGACTATGCTGCATTGGAGTAGAAATGGGTTTGAGATTTTGAAAATCATGTTTATTCAACAAGTTGACCAAATACAACTGTTGATCCAAGAATATTCCATCAACATGTTTTCTCACTCTAATCCCCAAAAAATATTCTAAATCCCCACATAATCTAACTGCAAATTCAGATTTCAAGGCATCCAACACTTCCTGTATTTTTGCTGAATTTGAACCAGTTATGACCATGTCATCTACATAAACTAAAATGTAGATTATATCACCATCATTCTTCACAAATAATGAGTCATCAGACTGACATGCATTGAACCCCATGCTGCTCAGAGATTGTTTTAGGCGTCTAAACCACATTCTAGAAGCCTGTTTTAACCCATAGAGTGCCTTTTTCAGTAGGCAAACATGTCCAGGTCTAGTCTCATCAAGAAATCCAGCAGGCTGCCTCATTACAATTTTTTCTTCAAGCTGTCCATGAAGAAACGCATTGCTGATGTCAATCTGTTGCATCGCCCATCCTCTGGAAATTGCAATTGTGAGGACTATTCTGATTGTTTTAGGTTTCACCACAGGACTGAAAGTCTCCACATAATCGCGTCCCTCCACTTGATTAGTTCCATTCGTTACTAATCTTGCTTTTAGCCTCTCCACTGTCCCATCAGATTTTTCTTTCACTTTAAACAGCCAAATGTTATTTATAACATTATCATTAACAGATCTGGGAATTAATTCCCATGTACCATTTCTCATTAGTGCATCATACTCTTCTTGCATAGCAGCTCTCCATTCTGAATCTTATAATGCCAACTTCACAGATTTTGGGACTTGCTTTTTAGTAGGTGTTATTGACAGCACATACTTTGCATTTCTTCTTTTTGTTTCTGCTCTTGTGACTGGACCATGGCCTGTCTCAACTTCCTTGACAGACTTATGAGGTTGATATTCCTCATCAGATGAGGATTCTGAATTTTCTGATGCTTTGCAATCAATTGCTAAATCATCTGTCAACTCTTGTTGCTCAAAATCTGCCTCTAGTGGATGCTCTGTGAGGCCAGCGGACTGTGGTAATGTAACTGTCTCAGCTTCATTTTTCTTTCTTGCATATGTTTGAAGGACTGGAGATGTAGATTTTGAGGCTGTCCCCGATGCAGATGCAGGTGCAATATCCTCCTGTTCAGATTCATCATCTGAGCTCTGTTCAGATACTTCTTCTGCCCTGTTTTTCTTAGACAGAAAATTATTCTCAACGAACACCACATCCCTTGATATCACTGTTCTTCCATCCTTCATATTCATGCATATATACCCTTCACAATTGACAGGGTATCCTAGGAACACACATTGCACAGATTTGTCTCCCAACTTATTCTCTCTGTAGGGCCTCATGTTTGGATAGCATATTGATCCAAACACTTTCAGCTTAAAATATTCAGGTGTTTTATGATGCATTGCTTCATATGGGGAAATTCCACCTAAAACTTTTGTGGGATTTCTGTTGTAAAGATGTAGTGCTGTCATGAATGCATAGTCCCAAAAATGTTCTTCTAAACCAGCATGATTAAGCATAGCTAGTCCTGTATCAACAATGTGTCGATGCCTTCTCTCCACCTTTCCCATCTGAGGGTGCGTGTGTGGACAGCTTAAGCGATGAACAATCCCATTACTCCTAAGATAGGTAGATAATTTCAGAAACTCTTTTGCATTATCACTTTGCACTGCCTTGATTTTATACTCACACTGTCTTTCTACCAGCTTCTGAAACTACATAAAACAGTCCTCAGTCTCAGATTTTCTTTTCATTAAAAACATCCAATTATAGCTAGTAGATGCATCTACAAAGTTAATGTAGTATCTATAGCCTTCTGAAGAATCAGTAGGTGCAGGCCCCCATATATCAGCAAACACAAGCTCTAGCGGATGATTATAAACAGTAGATCTTATGGAATGCTTTAATTTTTTAGATTTTGTAATGCAACCATTCTTACATGATTTATGAATTGTTTTTACATCAGATACTACTATCATTTTGTTTCTATTAAGATCCTTCACTGCCCTTGAATGTAGATGCCCTAGCCTCAAGTGCCATGTTCGGGCTGTGGCTTTCATCCCCATCTCCACTTGGTTAGCCTGCATTCCTTTATTCTTCATCCAAATTGGTAGCTCATACAATTCATCCCCTGTTGGCCCACGAATCAGCACTTCTTTAGTTTTGAGATCCTTCACAATCATTCTCTGTGGATCAAATTCCATGGAAACTTCATTGTCAATACAGAATCTTTTTACAGAAATAAGATTCTTAGATGCAGAGGGAACAAAAATTAGTTGATTCATATTAAATTTTCGATTATCAATTGATAAAGTTGAATTACCATATTGTGTGATTTTCATAGGTCGACCATCAGCTGTATTAATCGACCTATCACACTCCATACCTTCCTGAATATTTTCCTGAGCTCTTGTAACATGGTTTGTGGCTCCTGAATCTACATATCAGGCCTCTGTCTCCACTGCCATTGCACTCATCTGTTTTCTGTCCTGCCTGATTACCTCATCCACAAACTTCAATACCACCATATTAGCTGTCATCTTATCTATTGTTCCTGTGTCAGGGTACCAAACAGATCCAGATGATTCTTTAATAGCTAAATTTGCTGACATTTTACCTATGAGACCATCAGATGAGAGTGTCCTGTTGTGAGTGGGGGGGAATTTTGTAATGTTGAGCCTATTATAACAATTCAGTGCTCCATGTCCTTTCTGACTGCATATTTGGCAGGGAATTACTTTGTAGTTGATCCTTCCTTGCTTAGTATTCTTCTCAGCTTCAACAACATTCGCACTGAGAGGATTATTAGCCTTAGATCGACCTTTTCTGATTTCAATGTCCATGAACATTGCTTTTAATTCCCTGTATGTAACATCTTCTCTCCTAGATGTTACATTTTGAATTAGTGCTTCATATTCATCATCTAGTCCAGCAAGGATCAGTAAAACAAGATCTGAATCCTCCGTCTTTTTTCCAGCCACAGAAAGACCTTCCAATAATTGATTAATCTCAGAAATATATTCAGTAAATGACTTGCCTCCCTTCTTTAAATTTTGTAATTTCTGCTGGATGTTCAGCACCTGAGAACGGGAGGATGAGGCAAATTCCTCTTGCAACGTTTCCCAACATTCAGCAGCTGTTTCACAATGTGAAACTTCTGAAACCACAGACGCCGTTAGTGATGATAAAATCCAGCCTAAGATCAGTTGATCTTGCTGAACAGTCACTGACGAATCCAATGCAATCTTGCCATCGAGATAAGGTGATAATCCATTCCCTCTTATTGCGCCAAGAAATTGCGTTCTCCAAGCAAAATAATTTCCACGATCCAATGCCACTGTTTTTGGTGATTTGATGTTGATAACTTTCGTTGGAGTATCAATTGTCACCTTAACTGTCGGCTCCACATCCTTCAGAAAATTCGACATGATTGAGCAGCGGAACAAATCAATCTAGCCGAGCGCAAGGATGGATCGAGCAAATTTCTCCCTAATCGATCAGAATTCTGAATGATTTTAACCACCTTCCCTGGATCAGATGCTAGCGACTGATACCATATGAGTGATTTAAGTAGAGTAATATTAGGAAAAGGGGGAGATCTTCCAGTGTTCGATCCCTCCTCAAGTATTATTCATGTATCTTATATACAATTACATTTAGGAGGAATTAGTTCTAAAAACAGAATAACTAACTTTCTGTTTAGACTATCAGAAGTTTCTAGATCTAATTAGTTAATTACAGATTTATTAACTAATTACACAAATACCCTTATAATATCACTAATAGTCGGTGGGTACGAATTTGATGTCATTGTCGCTTACGGAGAGAACACCCCAATTAAACGCCGTTGGCTATGGGAAGGCATTAATTCAAGTCGACCAATATCCTCGGGGAGAGACTGGCTTTTGATAGGAAATTTTAACGAGATTAGACATCTTGAGGAGAGGGATGGTCACGGTGTCTTTGATAGAATGGGAGCAGACGAATTTGAGGCAGCCATTACGGGCTTCACTGAGCTTGAAGCGATCGGAGGGAGCTTCACATGGTCTAACGGCTCTGGCCCTCACCACACCAGATCGCGCCTTGACAGGGCATTAGGGAACCAGGGCTGGATAGCGAGGTAGCCGCAATCCCGCTCAAGGTTACTGTTGGAAACATCCAGTGACCACGCCGAGCTGCTCTTGCAATTTACCCACCTGGGCAAAAGAAATACTTCTTTTAAATTCTACCATAGCTGGCTTCAGGTGGAAGACTTCAATCAGAAATTCATAGCTGCTTGGAATACCCAAGTCTCCGGCACCCCCTTATTCAAGCTACAATCAAAAATAAATGCAACAAGGGTGGCTGGGAAGGAGTGGGCGAAACTCAAGATGTTGGCAGAGCGTACACCGGGGAAGATTGCAGCTGAATTACATGCGATTGCGGTTAGGCTCCAACTTAATCACCTATGCGAAGCCACTCAGATAGAGCACGGAAATAAAAAGAGGGAACTAATAGAGGCTCAGAACAATGAAAGACTCGACCTACAGCAACGGGCGCACGTCAATTGGCTAATAAAAGGCGACCAGGGTACGAGACTCTTTGCCCAAGCCATCAAAGCGAGACAGGCTAGAAATTCAGTCATGGGTACGTTGGACTCTGACGGAAATCAAACAAATTCTTTGGATGAAATGAAGGCTAGGGCAGTGGCGTATTTCACATCCCTATACTCGGCTCCCGGCAGAACCAGACTTGTTCCCAATCTGAATATAAGCTTCGAGCGGTGCCCAAATGAGGTAGAAAATGCTGTCCTCAGAGCGTTTCCGACCAGCGATGAGGTCTGGAACACAATCAGAAGTCTGCCAAGGTCCAAAGCTCCTGGAATAGACGGCTTGACGGTGGAATTTCTCTCCCACCATTGGCGAGTGATGAAGGATGACTTCCTATATGCAATCTTACACTTCTTCTACACGAAACGAATGTTGCGATCCCTCAACCTAGCAACTCTGACCCTCATTCCGAAAGTCCAAGTCCCCGAGTGCCTTGAGGACTATAGGCCAATATCGTGCATTGGTTCATATGGGGCACCCAACACGAGGTAGCGTGGGAGACTATGACAATGCCGAGAAAGAACGGAGGAATAGGAATCCGTGACTACCGACCCACACAACAAGCTACAATTATTGGGAGAGCCTGCAGAATGTGGGAACGGGACAGCCTATGGAGCAAATGGATGTGCGATCGATACATCAAAGGCAGGCCAATCGCACAAATTGAAAAGAAACACCTTGACTCTGAGAATTGGAAAGCTATCATCGGGCATAAGGACTACATCGCAAAATGCGCAGTGCTGGGGCCAAACTATGCTAGTAATTGGATCGGAAAAGGATCATCAGTAGCTGCAAAGAATGTGCGAGCTACTCTATCTCCCCAGCTCCCAATTGACGAATTGGCAAAGGGCATCTGGGCTAACAAAATCGGTAAGGTAGCCCTCAATCTTTGGAGGATAAGGAGGAGGAACCTTCCGACTAAAGATCGATTGATTAAGAGAAGTATGTCAATTCCCGGAAACTGTGAACTCGAGCTCAGAGACAACAGACCACCTATTCTCGACATGTGACTACACGAGGTGGATCCTGGTGGAAGCAATGGGTGCAGCCGGGGGTTTGGTGAAGCTCAATGACATCAACAGTTTCGAAAGTGCTGCAGCTGAGCTAAACAAAGTGACTAATGGAACACCTCTATGGGGGCTGGTGTGGAATATTTATGGCATAGCCCTCTTCCACATATGGAAGCAAAGGAATTCAAGGAGGGTGAAGGCACGATGCGAGCCCAAACAGGTGCTGCTGAGACAGATTCTCGCAGTGACAGAAACTGGGTTTGATGAGAGTAAATTCAAACGAAGGTGCTCTAATCCGAGTGAACGGCAAGCGTTGCTCCAGTGGGACGTGTTGCAAATGCTCATCCACGAAGGATGAAGGGAGGTTAGCCAAGGCTAACCCCCATGCGTAGGTTTAATTACTGTATCTATCTTGCTTTAATTATCTTTTACATTATCTGCTATGAACTTTTATTATTAATACAAAGTACCCTTAATCAAAAAAAATAGTGACATACTGACATCTCCTTACCTAATGTCTAGAACTCTAGACAGGTCAATGTGGGCAAGGGAGTGGTTGAAATTTACCAAAAAGAGCGATTGAGTAATTTAGCAACGGTAAGTATTAAGTAATAGCCTAATACGACAGTTGAAGAATATATGGCTTATGAACTCATCAATGTTCTTACATAGGAGACAGACCATTTCTGTTTGGACACCCCATCTTCTTAATTTTAGCAACGTAGTGAGGTGCCTTCATCTAATTCTCCATAAAATGATGAAGAGCTTAGTTGGCATGTGTAACAACTAACAAGATTCCCTCAACTATGTGACCCTTATGATTTCTGGCTCTAATGATTTCAATGTATGTGGAAACATGGTTTTCTATGCGCCGTTTATGCGACGTTTATGCGTCGCATAAACGGTCATGCGCATTTCCAGACCCTCGCATAGGTGTTCTATGCGTTTCGGGTCTGGGGCGGGTCGGGCCGGGTAAAACCCTATTACCCGTTACCTTATTGGAAAAAAATTAAAAAAAAAAACCCAAAACCCAATTAAAAAAAACCCAAAACCCAAATAAAAAAAACCCTCTTTCTCTCTTCCCTCTCTTCCCGTCGGCCAGCACCCATCCCCCTCTTCCCGTCGGCGTGACCAGCAGCCATCTCCGACGCGAGGCATCTCCAGACGCGAGCAAGCCCTTCTCCGACGCGAGCCACCATCTCCAGACGCGACCTGCAAACCATCTCCATTCTCCAGCGATCTGTTGGACAGAAAAAGGTTCTAATAATATAAAAAAAACATCTTTTAATTTTTAATACTGATTTTAAACATCAACACTAGATTTTAATACTGATTTTAGTTGAATACTTGAATCAGTTGAATGTATCAGTACTGATTTTAATTTTTAAGCATGAACATGCTAAAAAATAAAATAAAATAGTATATTATTTTTAAGCATGAGCATGAATCAGTACTAAACTAATGATTTAGGGATGATTTTGGCATGAATATACTAATTTAGTATTTTTTGCCAATAAAATAACATTGTCATTTTTATGTTTGTCGAATCAGAATTAGGGATGACTCAGACTTACAATGACGATTTATACCAAGAGAATGACGACATGTACTACGACTATGAAGTCGATGCCAATGAAGACGCACATGGTGATGAAGAGCCACTTAATGAAGACGCACATGGTGATGAAGAGCCACTTGATGATGTTGATGCCAATGACTTATCCCATCAAGTTGTTGGAGAAGATGAACGTGAACAGTTAATCAAGTGGCATTCTAAAACCACCGAGGAGGAAAAGAATGACACAAAACTACGACCGAAGTCTAGCGATCCAGCATGGAAATATGCCATTCTATTGAAAAAGACTGACTCCAATGGAGTCAAATGTCTATTTTGTCATTGGATTTCAACTGGTGGAATCGGTCGAATGAAAGGTCACTTTCTTGGTGGTGACAGAAATTGCATCAAATGTCCAAAGACCACATCTTTCGTTCGTAATGAGATCCGTGAATATGTCAAAGAAAAGAAGATAAAAGCAATGAAAGGGAAATCAACATATGTGGATGACGATGACCAAACTGATGTCATTTTCGTCAAAGAAAATCCTATTGATCCCAAAAAATTAAAGAGGCCAGCGGTGGCGGTAAAGAAATCAATTTCTTCTTCTGCTGGATCCATCAATTCAAAGGTGAAAGCGCTTTCTTTGAATGATGGTGAGAGTCTTGTCGACGTAGTTCGTAATCGGAAAAAACAACCACTCATCGTGG